>VXBR01007328.1:1119-17009 GCA_013400215.1 Cisticola juncidis | reverse complement strand
AAAAAAAAAAAAGGGAGGAGGAGGGAGAGGAGAAAGGACAGGACAGCCCACACTTTCATTGGAAACAAATACTGCAATGGGTATAATGGAAAAGACGAAAAGATATCTTAATGGAAAGACACATGTACAATGTGTCCATACACATTCCTGGAGATCAGAAGGGTGGTGTAACTAAGCAGGGACATGCTCAGAATATTCCACGTGTGACGGAAAGTCAACGCCTCTAGCTCAGATGCAGCACAGCAGCAGCCTGCAGAGAGAGAGAGAGAGAGAGAGAAGGTGAGTCTTGGAAGTTAGTCATTCAGCTGCATCTCTCCTTTGAACAGTCATCAAAGATGATGAAAAATAAGCACAGAAAAAATGGCACTCACCATTTTGCCTGAGATAATTGTCAAATTACATTACATTCAGCACCAGTGTTGACGCTGGATGTTTTAAGACAGAAAAAATATTTTAATTCATCTTAGAGATATTAAAATGCGTGTGTAAAATACTTTTATTAGAAATATTAATGCAGAGATCAGAAAGCATCATTCTACTAAGCAACAGCGGGGAAAGATTTTTTGTATAAAGGAAAAAATAAACTTTGCATTACCTCATAAACCATGAGCTTTTTAGTAAAGCTTTGAGATACTGAATTATGGATCTCTGTATGGAAGTCTGGTAAGTCAAATACAGAGGATTTTTTGTCTGCCTGCAAAAAATTACATTGCCTATAGCTGTCTTTAGAACAGATCAATGTGAAACTGTGTCTGGGAAATGCTGTTTTAAAAAGAATTCGTGTCAATATTTTGTCTCTTACTATATAGTGAAGTAACAATTCCCCACTGATTCCCTGAGAGTTTAATTGGGATGCAGCAGTGGCAGCTTAGGTATTTGGCATTACTTCAGACTGGGGAAGGAAACATTTAATTTCTCAAAAACACAGTGACTCAAGCTTTGGCGCCAATGTCACAACATTAGCTGAGCCATCAGAGCAGTCAAGTCAAAGTCAGTTCTTATTTATTGATGATGGGAAGAGCTGCGAGCACCAGTGAGGTTAATGAAATGAAGTGTGGCTGCGGTCCCCTTGAACATCACTCCCAGTGGCATGTTTGCAGTCTGTGGGCACGCTGAGGGGGTTTCCCCCACTTTTCTCCTTGGAAACACCTAGGTTTAGGTGAGCAGGAAAGACGGGCTCCCGCCTCGGCGTCGCTGGATGTTTTCATGGGTTGGAAAACTCTAGGGTCCCTCTAGTGCCCAGCAGAGGCAACGGGGGGAAAAAGCGAGCTGAGAGAGCTCCTTCAAATACTTATCAACGACTAAGCAAAAGAAAAGCTTCCACTGAAAATAGAATGGACTCATCCCTGGCTTTGCATCATAAACTATGTTCACTTTTTTTCTGTTTCTGACACAACTGTATGCCATCACCTCATGTGGTAACATTTCACTGTAAAAGCCTTCCTTTTCCTGCCTGTCTCCCATTTGATTCCGTTTACCATCCAAAGATTGTTTGGAGATACTACCTGTTTGTAGATGTAAATGTCTCAGGTTGCTACAGGAAAGATTCAAACAAAGGTGAGATCTGGCCCAGTGCAAGGACTTGTACAAGAGCAATGCTGCCTTTGTGGATTTAGTTATCTTTGGTCTTTTTGTCCAAGGGACTCTAAGTACCCGTGTGAATTATGATGGAGGAATTAGCTTCAGGGAGTTACACTCTAATTTGCTAAATGCCTGTGATGTCAAAAGCCAGTCTCTGCATTAGAAGTAGAATAATTTGAAAGCAGAGAGAGGGTACAAAATACTTGGGCCACCAGCTCTTGGGGCTGCAAGGAGATAAGAATTGCAGTGGAGAATGTATTACAGCAGACACCTCCATTTCTCACTGCTGGGACTGAAAGGAAAGAGTCCCCAAGGAACCAGTGTGAAAAATGGACACTACTGGTCCCTTACAGGGTTCATGGTTATGTGCAGAGCTCCTTCCTCTGTCATGTACCTAACCCAGCTACTTTTCCCTCTCAGCTCTCGAGGCTTTGTGAAATTTTGGTTATGCATCTGACTCCTCTGCCAAAGAGAAGAAAGCTGGGTGTCAGCCTTGTTGTGACATCTCACAGAACGTTCTGTAAATGTATTCAAAATACGTCTGGGGACTACTGATCCCTGCACAGTTCAGCTGTGGAAAGTTCTTAACCTAAACCAACTTTCGCTGCTTTCACCCATTTTCTGGGGCACAGAACAATAGTTCGTCTGTTAAATTTCCATCTGAACAAGAAGGAAAAACCCAGACTCTCTAGGAAAAAAGTTTGGTTGCTCTTGATATTTTCTAGTTAAAGAATGATGATTGCAAGGAAGTTTCAGCTTGGGTTACTTCTTTTGCCATCTCTAGCTTCTTCCTACAAGTGTTGCCTTCTTTATCTATCTTGAGAACTGGAGGAATAAAGCTAATGCACCATTCAGCTTTTCCAGGTTTTCAAATGAAAAAAAAATAAAAAACCCACTGCCTACTTACAGGACCAAACAGAAGATGAACGGAACACAGTCAGCTTTATGTAGTGAAATCTCTTTGCACATTGAATCTCTAGCAAAACTACATGAAAAATTTGCTTTTCAAAATAAATATGGTGTGTAAGTTACTGAATAGTCAAACTGGTCAGACTACAAGGCATGTACTATTTTTGAGATTTAATTTCCTGTTCTAGGGGAAAGTCTGGATTGTTCCAACAGTAGCTACTGAGGATTAAAGACCTTAGAAAGAAGCTGTGAGATGCTTGCACATGGAACCTCATCAGTGCTCTGATGCACAGATAGCTTGTTTTATTTAAGGTGGAATTTTGATAAGGTTATTTAATAGGGTCCTCTTGTTACATTCAAGCAGGTAGACGTTACTGCATTTTCCAAGCCTAAAGCCTAAATCATCAGTTGGAAACAGATTAGCCTAATCAAGTTAACACCACAGTATGGGGCAACATAATTCATCTTGGGTTTGGACTTTGCATTTCTTTTCACCTTTCTATGACTAAAATACCGATGTTACTTTTTAAGAGAAGGGAAATATTACAGACAGGACGAGGGGCTATTTTCCCATCACAGCTGTGGCTGGAGGTTAAGCATGTATTTACTTTGGCTCTTTCCCATTCCCAAACTTCAGACTCAGGCTTGTACTAAGCCTTTGTGTGAGCAACAAACACAGTTGTTATAGGTTTCCTCTATTATAAAACTGCTCCTTAGCCAGGGCCTTCACCAGTGTGAGACTCTTAACAGTGTCTATCAGTGCCCACATGAGTTACCCATTTAGAATTACAGATGTTTTTGCAGGCTTGGTCCAGTGAACTGATACATGTTCTGCAACCAGCTCAGCTGCAATGCAGCCTGAGCACCTGAACGTCACCTCCTGAAAGCAGATCTGAACAAAACACAGGTTCGGTGAAGACCAGTGCCTGTAAACACACCAGCACAGTCTCTGCCATGCCAGCAGGTGGGTAAATTTAAAGCAAAATATTTAAAAAAAAAAGGTTGGTTGATCTCATTAAATCTGTCATCACTACTGGTAACCAGTAATTCACGCAACGTGATGGGTCAACTCACCCCTCAGCCTAGCACTCACACAGCGACTTCCATTGGTTGGATTGACACAGACCACTTCTTTTTCAATTACAGCTGTGGATTTTTTATCATTTGAAATGCCTGCACTCCAACTCAGTTCAAAGAGGAAAGTTAACAGTGTCACTTGGGGTGCTCATTCCCGTAAGGTACCTCAGCAGTGATCTAAATGCAAAAAAAAAACCCCAAAGCAAATAAACATTGAAAGGAGGATCGCTTCTGCCTTGAATCTTGGATTCTGACAAAGGAGCTGCAAGAAGAATGTGAAGCACATTATAATCAAGGAGCTGATGGGTGGAAAAGGAAGTATTTCAGATGATTGTGACACCTATAAACATCCATTGTATGAAGCAACTCCTTGTCATCGCTTGGTATTTCTGATTTTCGAGGCGTCTGCAGATGCTTGCGCAGGCTGGTGTGTTGCCATGGATACCACGGTATGCCGAGGCTTTTAGCAAACCAACTGATCTGTTTGTGTACCTCCAGACTGAAAAGAAAGGAAAAAAATCCCATCATTTGTGTGGCTGCCAGCAAAGGGAGCCTGACAGTGAAGTGAAATGACTCTGCATAATGGTTTTCAGAACCTCCTCCTCTTGGAAATGATGGGGTAGGAAAGAGATGGAAGGTAATGAAGAGAAGGAGTGAGGAGAGCTGTCAAGTGTTTAGCAAAACACCCCTTTGCACAGCTCAAGGCAAGGTCCTTGCATGATAACGTCAGCTGTATGGTCAAGAAAAATCAATGTGAGGTTTTAATAATTCAGTTTCCTAATGGCCTGGCACCTCGGGTTTCTGCAAGACAGGAAGAACAACAACAAGGATGAAAGGCAAAAAGGAGTGATCAACAGACAATGTAACACAACAGAATAATTTGCTTTGAGTGATATCCTGGGATCAAGCAACAGGTGTGCATTATGAAACTAATATTCAGCTGGTGTTCAAGCAATGCCTTTATCTGGGCACAACTCTACTGCTGAGTGAGAGGCAAAACAGGTTTAGAAGTGACAGGCAAGAAAATACACAGGAAATCAAGTAAAAAACCTGGGCAGTGTTCCAAACTTTGACTCTATTCTTGGTGTTAGAACAACCCCATAAACTGCACACGTACATGGCAGTACAAGTCCCTATACAGCAACCCCATAAACTGCACATACAGATGGCACAAGTCCCTGTGAGCTGAATTTCCATACATTAATGCAGCATCTTATTAGGCAGCAACACAAAATCGTCCCCCTTGATTACAAGTTTTGGGGTTTTTCCCTGCCGTTCTAAAGGGATCACATCACCATGTATTTCACCAAGAGCCTTCCTTGCTTTTGAGTTTAGGGGTCAAAAAGCACCAACACTTTCACAGGAGTGGTGTGTTCCTCATTACTTACATAAATGCTTAAGCTGCTAACAAGAAATGGTGACAATGTGAAATCTCCCTTGGTGCACATTTTCCCAGTAGCACTGTGTCATCATAAATGAACCAGAAATCCATCACACAATATTTTATAGTGAGCTCCTCTCCTCTTAACTAATCAGGTTTTGTTTGTGTCATTTCTGTGTCTTAAAAATGGGAAAAAAGAGTTGATTCTTTTTATGGCCATCTATGGCGTCTCCTTAAGTGCAAACACCAAGTGCAAACCGCAGTGTGAACACCAAGAGCAATCTTTGGGGACAAGACTAAAAGAAAACCAAAACTTCAATCCTTGTCCTTCCCACAGGTCCCCTTGGTCTGGCACCGAACTGGAGGTGTAGGCAGGAACTTGGTTGGGTATGAGCCATGGACCAACACAACCAGTTACTCCAATGAAGCTCTTAAGCACATTCCAGCCTCTTCTTGAGACCTTGCTCTGGGGATGGCCCAGCACTGTCCTGCTGATGGCTCTCATCTCTGTTGCCTGCTGATGACTCACCCTGAAGGCAGCTGAACCTCAAGAAAATCACTCCCCAGGCTACCTCTCCCTACAAGCCACAGTCACCACAAAGCTGAAGTGTGAGTCCCACTAGATTCTGCTGGAGGTTCAGAGGAACCTTCTCTTGCATGCAGATGAACTGTTACTAAATTCAGCTGCTGAGCTGAGCACTCACTTCCAGACTATTAACTGATGTTGCTGGGAGCACAGCACAGTGTCTTTCACGTAGCTGAACAAAGATGTGTCCTGGGCAATTGGTGTCACTCATTTTCATGAGGCTGCAAAAATGTGATTCCAGTTTGTGAAGTTATAAATCAAGTCCCTTACAAACTCAGGAAAGAGCTGAAAGGTGTTGCTGCTGTGGATACAGATCAATAAAAATACATAGCAGCTATGGCTAGTTCTGCATTCACATTGATACTGCATTGCATAACTTGATTCCAGCAGCTCAGATCTACCTCTGACAATCACAGTTTTCCCTTACAGAAACCCCTCCTCTCCTATCCTATCCCATTTCCCACTTTGAAGGACCTTCATTTAGCAATTTTTCCCCAAGCACACAAGTTCCTTAAAATCAGTGTCTCTGGCCACAGCTTGCAAACAAGCCAGCTCCAGCAAAATGCAAGCTGTTAGCAACCAGAGCTGTATGAGTTAAAGCTCACAGTCATGGTCACTAAAACCTCAGGATTCGGGATGTGGAATATTCCTGCACATACACTGATGAGCATCCTTTGGGTCTTGTCATATTTGAAATGCTTCGGTGCCCACTCTGCCATCATTTGGGCTCTTATTATTGAGTCTGGTAGCTAAGCAACAGATGGGCAGTCCAAATGATGTGGCAAGGGCAAGCTATCTTGCAGAAATGTGGCAATTCAGAAGGAAAGTAATACACTGAAGCTTGGGAGAACCTCTACGGCCCTCAGTGTGCTTCAGAGCAATGCCAAAAGAACTAAGAACCTGCCAGTGAGGTTAGACAACAAACCTACACTCATCATGACTGAGAAACAAACCTAGAAAAATTACCTGTGTGGCAGGAAATTCATGTCCATTTGCTGCAAAAAGAAATGTGGACGAGCATCAACAAGATTAAAAAAATGTACCTGGGTAAGTTTTTCTAACACTCAAAGACAGCTGGTCCTAGGACTATCACACCTGGCTTGGAGGTTAAAGAGGAATCATGACAAAGAATTAGTAAAATCCCTCTATTAACATTAATGTTTAGGAGAAAGCTGCCCCTTCCAGGGATCCCAGCCTGAGGATGAGACTGTAATTCTGTCATTTGGGTCTGGGGAAATTGGCTGGACGTCGGGCTAACTTCATGCTAGTCTGAGCCACCTGCTAAAGCCCTGACTCTAAGCACAAACAACATCAGTCCCAATGGTGCTTTTTGGTCTGAGCCAGGCTTTGATCCAAGCCTGGTAAAGCTGTGTAAAGACCTGTAGGCACTTTTGTGGCCAAAAAGCCCATGGAAATTCATTTTTTTCATTGCACAGAGCTCCGAGGCAGGAATAAAATGCCATTTGGCAGCTTTCCCGAAGCAAAGTACGTGCACCATCAAATATAACTGCAGCAGTGAGGTATTCAAGCTGCTGCTGCTGCTGCTGCCCAACAGGCAGGCGTGCCTCTCTCCTAAAGCATCCTCACTCTGCTCTTAAAAAACACTTGCAGGCATTTATGAATCAATGCCACCCTGGTGCCCTGGGAAATGGCTGGCTGGAGAGGCAGAAGCAGAACAGCTCAGTACTGAGATGCCAGGCTGGGAGCAAGGGGCACTGAGCCACCAGCTCATCCTCCAAAGCTGCTGTGAGGCCAAAGACATAAAAGTGTGTCAGGCAGCCTGTGCCCACCTGCTGGGAGCTCTGTCATTCCTTGGTCAATAACAACAACATTTCTGTCTCCTTTTCAGATGAGCACATCGGGGTTGCACAGAAACTTGGTGGCAGATGCAGAAACAGAGAGGATTCTGATCTGACACCATATTTCACCGCTTTCTAGAGCTTGGTTTTGTTCCTTTCACCTTCTCAGGCATTAATTTCATTGTTAATTCTTGCTGTGGAAATCCCAACATCTTCCCATTATAGGAGAAAAGCTGAAGCTGGAGTTTTAAGCCCATGTTTAGGAACTGGTGTTATCATCAACGATGGGGCAGCTCTCTCTGCTTTCAGTCAGGATTTACACAGGATCTACCAGTGACCCAACCCTCAGGCAATTTATGCCTAGCAGGAGGCACCTTCATGGGAACAGAGGCAGCTGATCTGCAGAACTCACTAGCAGAGGACACTGTGAAGGTGACAAACTTACATGGACGGAAAAAAGGCAGAGACAACTTTGTGGGCACTGGCACCTGCTGAAGGCACAGGGTCAGAGCACAGGGTCACTCTCTGAGCCTGGAGTGCCACGAGCAGAACCTCTGTAAGTCCTCTCTGTTCTCATACTCTTTCCCAAAGCATTCCACTCTTCCCATTGTATTATACATCCGCTGGTCTATAACAGCCACAGTAGCTCTTTTGTTAGGAAGAAGACTGCAAAAAAAATTGTCATTTAAACAACGCATCAAGTTCAGCCGTTTCTCAAAAAATCTTTTCAGCTCAGAGCTTCTGAGCAGAAACAAAAGGGCATTTTTGTGGTGAGTATGGAAGACTCTTGGCTCATCTCACAAAGTGAACTGACAGCCATAAGGTGTGACGTGATCTAATTTTAGAATTATCATCTAAGACTCCAAATTTATTTTATTAAAGAGAGCCATAACTAAATTTTGATGCCATTAGATAATGCAATTAAATTTTGGCTTGCTTGCAAGTCTGTATTTTGCCACAGATAAAAAAGACTGTATCTACAAATGGATGTCTTCTCAGATTTTCTTCTACAGGATATTTAACAGATACTGACATATAAAATAAATCCTTAAAATCTAACCCAAAATCTTTTAATCTACAGAAGCAAACTGAAGAAAGTTGTATCTTGATATGGAAACCTACTAAATGTTTGCTAGTCTGTGAACTCCACAGATTTTAAACCCTTCCAGGTAAGTGAAAAATAGTTAATTTAACCTTTCTGCTATTTTCAGATGAGACAATAAATAACACTGTATGAGTTTTCTTGTGGGGAGACAGTGCTGGAGGCAGTCTTGCCCCTGGTCTATTGGAGCCGTGTTAATCACCACAGAGTGGGACCAGCCCTGCCCTCCCAGCTCTGGGGGTGAGAAGGATGAGTTGGTTGGGAGGGGGCTCAGCTGGGGTCTGCTGGCCCTGCTGTGAGGAGGGAGGGACAAGAGGGAGGGCAAGGAACAGAGAGGGTGAGATGCTGTTTGTAGGACAGGGTTAGGTGGCCGTGCTGGGGACAGCAAGGAGCCAGCTGGATCTGCAGAAGGAAGAGAGAAGGAGGGAAGGAGCCAGAGCTGTGTGGAGCTGCCAATGGGAGGCTGCACAGAAAAGGTAAAACAGACTTTTAGGTAACAAGGTGCTGATGCTTGAAGACTTTCTGAAATTTTCCCAAAGCACTCTGAGTGTTGTGGCTGTCTCTACAACCACATTTTCTTAGGAAATAAAAAGACCGCCAAAGTGGAAATAGATTCAACATTGCTATATCATCATTTAAATTCCATTAATATGACTTATCCAACTGAAAAAACCCCACTGCATTTAGTGTAGTCTCAGTAGCTTTTATTCTGGATTCAGAAGTCATAGCTGAGCAATATGAGGGCAGTTTGAAGCAAAATGTTTGAGACTCATCGGAGGTTCTGAATTTGATGGCCGCAATTTGAAAATTACTCTTTTCCTAAAACACAAGAAACCGCCCCAACATAACTTGGTTCCTACAACAGCCAGAAAAAAACAATCAACTCCCAGACTTTTGTACCATAGGTAAGGTCTGATTTTCTCAGTTCACTGCAAGAATACCTTGTGGAAGCAAAGCAGAGCAGTATTAAAGATCCATGAGAGGTGATATTTTTTCCCACAGAATGGCTCAATATTTGCACCTGTATTAATGTGCGAGCCAACATACAGATTTGACTACAAAACACTGTGCTTTAAAAATAAACAAAAGCACAAGACACTGTGCTGTTAATAAATAATGGTAATAGCAATAAAGTGATAAAACACAAGCTATTTAATTTACTTTTGTAAGAGACAGTTCACATAGGATGCTTTTCATTAACCATCATTTCTACGTGTTGATAAAAACCTGAAGAGAAAAGCTCAATTGTGCTGAAGTTTACAAATATTAAAGACAAGATCACCAGCTTTGCTTATGTGCTGGAGGAAGAAAGAGAAGGGAAAAGGGCAAGAAAGGAAAAGGTAATTTAGTGGAAATGAATTCACTAGGCTTTTAGGTTATGCTTGGGCTCCTTTTGTGTCTTTCTGTAGATAGTGGTGTTACCTGTAGCCACGTTCTCCAAAGAGAAATTTTGGATAAGTCCAGGAGAAGAAATGTAAGGCTCGAAGTAGAGTCACAGGTGTTGTGACTTGATTTTTTTTCTACAAAAATAAGAAAATAATATGTGCACCTGTTTGTATGGCAGATTCATTCTATCAAATACCATCTCTTGAGTTTTACCATCAGGACCAAATTAATTGTTCTACTTAATGCAGCTGGGTTTTTTTATCAGTTCTATTGGTCCTTTCTGTCCTGTCAATTAATGCATCTCAATGGTTGTCTGAGAGAAAACCAAGCATGTAGCTGACAGCTGCAGGTTCAGGATAAGAAAAGTGCCCTAAACAAGCTAATTCACCAGGAGCATGGGCAATATGTGCAGAGAAACAACTGGAAGTCCTGTCTCCCCAAGGGCTCCAGGCTGGCTCCTGCTCCCCTCAGTTCAGTCTGAGCTCCAAGTCTGCCAGTGAGAGTTAAGATCTTGTGCTATGGAAGTGCCTTTGAACATTTTGTCCATAAAACCTTTTTCTTCTGCCCCATATCTTTCACGACAGAAAACGAATCCCAATAATTTCATTATGTAGAAATGAGTTCCTGTTCCCCAAAGAATGCTGGCTCACTCACACTGGCAGGGGAGTGTTCAGCCTGCAGTGTGGCCTGTCCTGGGCATTGGAGGAATGAGTGAGTGGCTGCCAGGGGCATTTTGAGATATCTTGCCTTGATTTCTCAGATTGCTACAGAAATTCCTGACTATGTAAGGTGTCTGCAGGCTCAGACAGACTCCAATTTCACAGTAAAGGTCTACCTTCCATTTTCTTCATTATATATATGCATATAAATATATTAAAAAATTAATCTTGCTGCAAGAGCTTAGTAAAATTGATTAAATGGCTCCCATTGGCTTCCTTGGGCACTGGTTCAAAATATTAATCTGATTATTATTGTGGCTCAAATTCAGCATGGTTGTTAAGTACACATCTAACTAAAGGCAGCTGGACAGTCCTGTTATGATGATTCATGGATTTTAAAAATAGAAGTATGTTTAAATGCTCTCTTGAACTCAGGTCTAAATGAAATCAATACATGTTATGGCTCTTCTTCATGAAATATTAAGGCAAGATACATAATTTATTGTGCTCTGTGTATGCATATAAAATTTAGCACTGCTTATTCTGTAATAGACCTATACATAATTTAAACTATGTAGCATCCACTTGGTGCTTGGAGGGGAGAGAAATCTTCATTAAACCCCAAACAGTGCATGGTTTGATGTACTGTTGATGTGGGGATTTAGTCTGTTCTTATTCTCTGGATGCCTGCATAATAAATGCCTGCACACATGTTCAGAAGCCCTTTTCCAGAGGGAAAACGAAAATCACAGCCTCTTGTGAGGCTGTGGGAGGAGATCCTGCAAGCTTCTGCTGAAAGGCAGGACTCCAGTGAGCACCCAAACCAAGGTGCCCACACCACTGCCAAGGTCACCAGTCACCCCTCAGCAGCAAAGCTAGGAAATTCCTCATTGTATTTAATGGTGCCTTGTCCTGGGGAGCCCAGAATGTTAATTGTATCCCATATCTATCTGTGCTCAAACTTATTATGGTCTGTTTAATACCCTGAGGCTAAAAAACAGTTTTAATGGAAATAGAAGAAAAATCAAAAATATAAGAACAAACCTGAAGCTGGTAAATGTGTAGATCAGAAAGGTGCAAGGAGCAAGAAGGCCTTTGTTGCACTCATGCCAAAGGGGTTTTTTTGTTCTGTGGATGCTGGGGACAATGGCACTGTTCTGAAGTCATGAAGACTGCTTGGTATGTGTTGCCCATCTACCCATCTCAGCCTGAGATTGCTAAGATGGAGTGAGGAGTTCCCACATCCTGAGCAAGCCAAAATAAGTCTCAGATTTCATTGCAGAGCCCCCATAGCCCAATTTGAGTCTGGTTTCCATGTACATGCACAGATAGGCTTCACTAAACTCACAGTTCACACAGCTGGATGCAGTATTACAAAACACTCTGTAAAACAAGAGCTAATAAAAATTTCCTTTTTTCTTTCCCCCTAAAGAACTTAAAATTTTTAAGTGGTGCCGAGAGCTATGTTATTTCAATAAAAATAAAATGCCATTGTCCTATGCAGCTGCAGAGGTTTGCTGGCAGATGGCGCTAGGTGAATGTGAATTGATTTTTAAATAGCTACATGAAATAAATAAAATTACATTTCCTTAAGCACGAAGTGCACCTGAGCAGTGTCAGTATTTTAATTACTTCTTACACATCATAAATAATACATTAGAAACAAAATCTCAGTAAAACAATTTCTTGAGATGTCACTAGACAGAAAAGGGTATATTCTCTGTGACTCAGCTCTCTGGGCAAATCTCCCTTGGACCTAATAGCTGAAGGGTGGAAGGAAGAGGAGGTGGTTGCAGGTAACACACTGGTCAGTTGATTTCCACAACACCACCTGCGGGGAATTTTTTCTAATAGTAAAGCAGCTTTAGTAAATGTAGTAAATACTTACAGAGGCTGGCCAGTGTAATAGCAGCAGTGGTAAATTTCCATTTGACACAAGCACTACTCTGGTCCTGGCAGGGGATGGTCAGAGACAACAGCCTCAAAGCACAGGTAGAAGGGAGAGAACCACATAAATAGAATGAAACACATGGAGCAAAAAAAGCATTCAAAGCACATCAATGAGAAGACTGGAAGTTTGCAGAGACCCACAATAATGTGACATTTGTAGAGCAATAGTAAAATAAGTTCGATGTTTTCTTTGAACAAGTATTGTCTTCTTCACTCCCAATTGGAAGTGTTAAAAGCCAGGCTGGAAGGGGCTTTGGACAACCCAGTCTAGTGGAAGTTGTCCCTGTCCATGTTGTGGAGTGAGATGATATTTAAGGTCCCTTCCACCCCAGAGCATCCTGTGATTCCATGACTAACCTGTGCCAACAGAAAGTTCCTACTGACTCACTGTAATGTTCCCTGCATCTCTCACCCCTACTCATATACCAGATACTTAAAGAGCAAATGTGATCACATGAATTTACCTTGATTTTGACCTGTTAGGGCTAGTAACACCAGTGACTGCCTCTGACCTGCTGGATCAGCTTCACGTTTGGGACTCCTCTAGAAAGTGCATTGTGATAATGTCTGGTGAGAACGCCTGCTCAGGAGAAAGAGGAAACAAGTGACAACCAAGGCTGTGAGAAGATTGAAATGTAAGACACAAGATTTGGTAAAATGTAAGCTGTGACCGGGAGAGATTTTCTTCATCCTCCACATGTATGGATTAAACAAATACCAACATCTTTGCTGGTTATTTAGAGAAACTGTAGCACACAGAGACAGCTTGGAGAGCAGAAAGCTCACTCTGTGAGGCTAAAAAAGCCCCAGAGGAGTCAAAGCAGCAGTGCCAGGTGTTCACAGAGCAACCACCTCTCTTGCTTTCAGTTTTGAAGAAAACCCTCCAGTCATGCCCAGCTCCGTGCTTTGATTCACACAGCAGAGTATCCTCAGAGCACAAAATCTGGACTGCCCTGGGACCACACTGAACTCGTGCTCTGCTCCTGTCACCCAGGGGAGCTCAGACTGCAGGCTCAGCATGCTCTGGCCAAAGAAGCTGTCCCTCTCCTCCTATCCGTCTTGTCCCTGGGTTCATGCACGCTTCATTCTGGTCCGTGCCAGGAGCTTCCCTCTGAGCTTTTCCTTGGGATCAGCGCCGTGCAGTGGCAGCGGGCAGAGCCCCACCTGCCAGCCGGACCCCGCAAACTTTCACCCCTCCTCTTCCTCCTGTCCATCAATGTCCACCTCTCCACAGCTTTCAACAGTGACGTGAGAGAGCTCCCAGTTTTTCTTGTAGAACTGAGTTGGGGATCATTTCTATGACATTAATTGCATTATTAAACATGCAAGGTCTAAACCACATTTAATAACACCCTTGTTCCAGTTAGTCTTCCACTGTCGGCTCAACCCTCAAAATATTTCAACTCTAGCTGTGAGATTTATATGGGCTAAACAATAATTAGAAAGTTTAATAAGCACCCAGGGAAGCTTCCTGAGCTCTTCTGCATTTCCTCATTCGATCAGATAAAATCTGTTGTTCTGTCTTCTAAAAGGAGTTGGCTACTTCCTAAAACTCAGTAAACAGTTGGGAACATAACCCACTTTAGTGGGTTAAAATGCTAACTCTATTGGGGAGGAAAAAACACTTTCCAAAGAGCAATTTTGGGGTTTTTTTTTGTTGTTCCAAAGAGGCTTTGAGAAGTGTTAAAGCGTTTAGAGAAGTCTTTTTACAAAAGCCACATTTAAAAACATGGTGGGAAAACAAAAAGTCCTCCAGGAGCTGGAGCTTGCAGCTCTGCACCCATAATGGAATGATGCTCACAGTGGGGTGACACAGAGCTCTGAGCTGTGTCTTCTGCAGATTCAGTGCCTGACATCCTGCACAGGACAGGAATTAGACTGTCACATTAAGAACATACAGACATCCACCCTCTGGAGTCCTGTGGAACTTCACAGAAAACCAACCACGCAAACCTCACCACACCCCAGTGAACAAATATTTCAATGCTTCAATTTAATGGAACAATCTTGCACTAGAACAAACAAGAAAATTACGCTTATGCACACAGACTTCAGCATTTGTTTGCCATAGATAAACTGCAGTGCAGCTGGAAGATACCCTAAACCATATTTCTGGGTGACAGGAAAGCATAACCTTGCAGAGGAAAGCAAGGACAGCTCCTGGGTTGTGAGAATAACATCATGGGAAAGGATCCACATCACACTACTAAGAGAGAGAAGGCATCTCAGAACGAGACAAAACAGCTATAAAAATCTACTTCTCCAACTTCCATAGTAGGCAGGAACTGAAGTTCCACCGCATTTAGGAGATCCATAAACAAGGATATCTGGAGCATTAGGACACCAGTGAATACAGAGGAGGTTAAGAGGTTTGTGGAGGTTCAGGAAGTATTCACATTAAAGGCTACTACAGAGTTGTTAATTGCATGTTGTAAGATATTCATACCTATGGCTCTTCATTTGGATCCATCACTTTAAATTGCAGACCTAGCTACAGGCGAGCAAGTGAAGGAAATTTGAAACAGTAACAGCAGATTTTTAGAAGTAAATATTTCAAGCAGAATTCTAAATAGCCTGTGCTCAGTATATTTCTTTTTTTTTTTGTGTATCTGTATCATGCTTTGAGGGTGAAGCTATTCCAGCAGCTCAATGCAGAATTCATCTGGAAAAGGCTGGAGGGAATTCTTAGACTGGAAGTACTTCTTTTCCTCATCCTCCTTAGCTCCTGTTATTTGTCTGCATAATTTCATCTTTAGCTAGCTTTAAAGTATTAATGTGCCCATTATATCTTCTATCTCCATTTAAATAGCTGAAATTCCAAGCAATAGCTATATTTAAAAAATACTACTTTCTTGCCTGCCCTGTCTCCTCAGGGTCTCCCCCAGCCTGGCCAACCTGCTCAGCGCAGTCCCACAGGAGCTCCAGAGGAGCCCCATCAAGAGGCACCTCGGAGCCCTCCGTAATCCAGCACACGGGCAGGAGGACACAGATGGCCCTTCCTGGCTGGCACAGGGCTTGTGGCCATCTCCAGGCACCGGTGTCGCAGGGATCCCCACAGCTCCGGCCCCTGCCCACCCGCCCTGTCAGCAGAGCAAAGGCTTCAGCACAAGCACCAAGGGCCAAGGGGCTTGTGGCCATTTTCCCTGCAAGCCTCAACACCTGGGCAGCTTGCTGAGCACAAGCACCTTTCTCCCCCTCTTCTCCTATGCCCCGTGGACCCTGGGCAGCAAAAGAAAGATCCTGGCAGTCTGTGCATTACATAGAGATCTCATATTTCCAGGCTGAAGAAACAGAAGTGCTTGCAGAAAGGAGGTGTTCCCTGCAGGCTCAGATGCCCCAGGACACAGAGCCTCCCAGATCTGGGCTCCACTGAGCTCCAGCAGCACAGACAGGCGCTGCTCTGTAGACAATGCCAGGCCCTGCACAGCTGGTCTCAGAGCTGCTGAAATCTGGAGTATGG
>VXBR01007325.1:5658-23162 GCA_013400215.1 Cisticola juncidis | reverse complement strand
GGGGCCCGGGCGCCTCCCGCCGCCCGCCTGCCCCGGACCCAGGCCGGGCACGGGGCTCTGCCGCTGCCCCCCTGCCCTTCCTGCCGCCTCTGCCTGCCGCCCGCAGCAGGGCAGCGTGGGTGTGCTCGGAGCGCCGGTTTCACGCCGTTTCGGCGGCGCTGCCGGCTGCGCGGGGCCGCGGCTAGGTGGCGGTGCGCGCCCAGGAACGGCGCCTCAGCACGGCCTCCCCCGCCGCCCTCCGCAGTGACGGCCCCGCGGGCCCTGAGGTGCTGCTGCGCGGCCTCTGCCTCAAACCAGACACGCAGATAGATAAAAATATATATTGTTGCAGGTTTGTAAATTTTTTTTAACTGCTCACATTAAATGACAGGAGGTTTAGTGCCGAGGCCGTTTCTACGGGTTATAGGTCTTAAAGGTCTAAGAACATTTTAAGGTCTTAAACACAGTTGTTTATTATATGAAAGCATGTATCTGAAGGTGTGAGAGTCCTAAATGAGCGGTCGTACAATCGGTTATAAAAATAAAGTCTTAGCAAGCAAATTCCAGTAAAGCAATAATCAAAACATAGAATTGAACATAACAGCCTCCAGGTAAAAACAACCTCCAATCTCCTGACCCCAAGCAGGGTTTCCGGCCGTGGGGGCGCAATAACAGAAAGGGATCACGAAATCACAAATCTCAAACAGGGGTCCCGGCCGCAGGGATCGCAGTGACAGAAAAGGTGTCGAGATTCAGAACCCGCACAGAGCTCCACGTCCGGAGGGTCGCGATGGCAGTGAGGGACCCCGAACCTGGCAGAGTTCCCGACCGTGGGACAGCGATGGTGGTGAGGGTGTCCCCGGGTCCCGAACTCTCGCAGAGTCCCCGGCAGCCCCGAACAGAGTTCCGGGGCAAACACCGCAAGGGGGAAAGGGAAGGGACGGGACCCCAGGGCCCAGATCCCAAACGACAAAGCCTGCAATAGATGGTACCTTTAGAATCCCATTCAGCTCCCTGGCGTCCTTCCTCAGGCTGCAGAAGGTGGAGGTTGGATTGATAGGTCGGATTGATCAACTGATACCTTCACTTTCAACCTTTGGCTTTTTTTTTCAACCTAATGGCTTTTTATCCATTAGTTACAAATGCGTATTCATATCTTTATCTGCACACTACCCAATCTAGGTGCAATTTTCTAAGTTCGTAAAACTACGAAAAACTACGAAAAGCAGCATCAAAAACCTACGCATATAGCATATCTATCAGTGCAAAAACTCTATCTGGTTAGCGTAAAAGTTCTATCTTATTGTGGGTAAAAATTCTATCTTGTTATGTGAAAAAAATCTATCTTAACATACGCAAAAAACTTTATCTTATTTGCACAAAATTCATACCAAAAATTACAAACAGTACTCTACTCTATTTTTGTTGTGTCTAAACTCACTAGGCCTGAAGCTCTGTACTTCTGCACTAACTAGTTAGGCACTTAGGGTATGTGAAGCTTAAAACTGAGGCTTAGATTTCTACTTTATATGTGTGTGGCTTTATATATTCTGATTTTTTTTAAAGGTTTTAATTCAATCCCTTCACATTTCACTCTCTGTGGAGGATCCATGGAAACATGGATTCCAACAGTTTAGAATAGATTGGTAGGAGGAAGTTCTCTGCTGTGAGGGTGGTGAGGCACTGGAACAGGTTGCCCAGAGAAGCTGTGCTTGCCCCATCCTTGGAGGTGCTCAAGGCCTGTTTGGATGGGGCTCTGAGCAACCTGGTCTAGTAAAGGGTGTCCCTGCCTATGGCAGGGGGGTTGGGAGCCGATGATCTCTATAAGGTCCCTTCCAACCCAAACCCTCCTATGATTCTGTGAAAGCCTGTTTTGTTATATACCTAATTGATGTGGTGCAGGGAACAGAACCCAAATCCCTGCTCTGCCTTAAGTTAACACACAGGTCATACTATGGGTGTGGATGCCTCTGGAGCCAGGGTGCTGCCCAGCCACCCCACCCAGCCCCAACCTCTCTGTGCCACACATCAGGGTGGTTGGGAGCTAGCAGAAGGGGCTTATGGACAAACCTTAATATTAAACTTAAAGCAACTACTGGCAAGGATAGGCTACAGCTTTAGTGGCTATTGAGTATTCCTGGGTTTTGTGTGGAGTTTTATTTGTTGGTTTGTTAGAGTTTTTAAATTTAATGAAATAATTTCATTTAATTACGAAAATGCTGCAAGATGTAAGCCAAAGACTTCTTCATATCTGCCTGCAACCTTTGCATGTTAATAGATGTGTTACCTTCAAAGTGCCTTTAAGTCTGGCTCTCCTCCTCTTTGTAGAAAACCTTATATTAACTTGGCTGAACTTGAATTACCCTGTGCTAATTGATGTGCTGGAGGTAGCTTTTCTTCAAGAGAGAGAGTTCTGGGTTGAGAAAGTTTTGCTGTGTATAAAAAGTGGCATTTGTTATAGATAGTAACATGTGTTCCAACTTTTTGTTCTGAGCAAGATATGCCAAGGATACATCCAGTATTTTTTTTATGCTAGTAATTGGGGGTGCAAGGGAAAATTCTTTTCATCTATCTGATCCTGATTTTTATTTACTCAGAAATGACAATTATTTTAAAGAGAGATAATTAGGAGCCAGTCAAGAACTCCAGTTCAGTGCAGCTTGCTGGCAATGACTGTTTCAAAAGCAGTAATTATTACAGGTTTGAAAAAAGAGCTGAAATGATCCATATGGTTAGTCTGATTAAGTTGATCCAAAAGTCACCAGAAGTAGTGGTAATTCTCTGCTTCTCCTGGGTGCAGCAGTGCATTAATACCTGTGATGTCAGGGGACAGGTGCTAGAGAGTGTGCTTGAGGTGACAGAGTTATATCATAGCCACCCTGCTGTAAGCCACCTCAATAGACTTTTGAAGCACAGAGGCCCTGGTGGTGAAAACACAGACACTGAATGGAATGGACACCCTCTGCCAATCTGTGGCTAAGTAGTTATTGCTCCATACACGATAAAGGGATAAAACAAACAAAAAAAAAAAAGATCTGAGAAAAGAATGAGGGCAAGAAGAGACACATTCCGGGTTGAATTTTTCTCTGGAAAATAATCAGGACACTGTTTAAGTTGTGGTTTGTTTTCTATCATGTCTGCAAGCATTATATTACAACAAACACCAATGGTATTAGTCTTATATGTGACTAGTTTTGGACCACTTCATGTACTCTGGCAGTGCTACCTGTACAAATGTGTTAGTGGAAGCTGCTTATCTATGATAAAAAGAAACACATGACAGAAATGTGTAGGAAAGAAGTAGCAAAAAGCAAAAAATGTGTTTAGGTGAAAATTGATTTGTGACAGTTAAATCTGGTAATGCTGAGGTTAAAGAGAATGCAGGAATGACCCTTAAGACTGAAAACAATATGACCAAATCATCATAGGTTCTATGTCCTTTCTACAACTAAAGAATGACATTATGTGAACTTTTAAAGTTTGCCAAATTGTTTCCAAAAAATTGGGCCACTCATGGGAAAGAGCTGTAGTAGAGAATGCACCAGTCAGGAGTCTGTGAGGCTATAGTGAAGTAGTGGTGTAGCATGTAAACTCTGTGAGTTTATGTACATAATAATTAGGTGGAAAAGGACATCAAAATACTTGACTGCCTACTAAAGGAGTATGTGGGTTCAAGCTGTGATCCCTTCTTAACTCTGATAAATTACATGATAGGAACAGTGAAGTGTGATTTATCATCTGTGACATTTGTCCAAATAGAAATTGAAAACAAAAAATGGCTCCATAATAAAAGCAAAACAAAACAAACAACAAATGTCTGGGTGAGCAGGGAATTGCAGATATAGATTGAGGCAATGAAGGCAAATCAAACCAAACTCTGGTATTTTTTGGGATCCTGGTTAGTGACCAGGATATTATACATAATACATAAAAATGAGGCTACATGTACCTGCAATAGAAAAGAAAGGCTATGAATAGCAGGAGTGTCTCGAGATGTGGCCATTGGGTTGAGTGAGGTTGTCATTCCAGACAGTCCCATGTTCAAAAGTAACAGTTTCTCCTGGTTCCAGAAGGAAAAAAAGACAGGGGATATGAGTTAGCTGGCCTGACCAAGGATCAGGCAACAGACAGAGCAGTGTTAAATTGTGGAATTAATTACCTTGGTATCACCTGATAACTGTGATGCCCTTACGACAGGGAGATCACAAGAATGAAATTATCCACAGAGCCACCTTAACCTTCCTTTTAAGCTAACATACATGTTCATATATTTCTGGCATTCAGATAAATACATGGCATATACTGGTAGTTATTTCGTGCTACATTTGCTTGGGAAGCTAAGACAAAGCCAACAGTCTCCCTAGAAATTTTTGGAACAAGCTGCTGATTGTTGTGTGCCTACTTGTGTTGAACAGAGCTGTGTTAGAAGTTGGAAATCAAATGGAGCAGATCTCTCCTTGAATTAGATTTCTTAATTCTACAGTGTGTACAAGACAGACACATATGTGACTGATACAGGTATCATACCAGTCTGTCCTTTATCAGGAGGACTAAATTCCACAATAGTAATGCCTTTACATAAAAGCTTAATGCAAATTAGATGAGACTATACAGTAAATGGCAATATACTTATATTTCAATTATATTGGATATACTCATTTCTTTAGAGCTTAGAAAATCTGCAATGACTCTGTGCTGTTAATACCATGTTTCTCTGTATACTTTACATTATAAATATTAAAGAAGTGTAATTACCTGAAAAGTCAAAATGAACAGATCTTGGTTGACAGGCAGTAATGACTTAAACTATCTTCTTGTCCATAGCACTGTCCTTGAAAGCAGTTAAAAAAGCATAATTTTGCCTAAGTACTGTACAAATATTTTACAAAATAAGGTCTTTACACCAAAAAAAAATCTGTTAAACATATATTGAGCTGGCAGAGACACCAAATCAAATGGAAGAGATAGGGAAGGCTGTTAAGAGGAAGAATTAAGTTATTCATCTCTGAATGGCATTTCCATTACTGTGAAACTACTTGAAATGAAATGGGCAAATAGCTTTGTCTGAAGAAAAAATAGCTACAATGTGGTGGTAGCATTTGCTGAGGTTATTATGAGATTACTTTGATTCAGAAGAAGGGTGAAGAAGAGTTGGAAAGGAATTTTAATCTGTGCTAGCAGCAAAAAGACAGGACATAATGTAAGGGATTCATGTAGAGGGGCATACCCTGGGCAGCAGGCACTTACACAGTTGGCCAGACTGAGTTAATTTCCTTGAGCATTTCTTTTCTCTTCCCCTTTCCAGCCAGACTGTGCAAGTACCAGTTAATGTTTGCCCAGTGCCATGTACAGCCTTTCCAAACTTCCTTCTGTACTGGTTGGGGAGATTGGCAGTAAGCTGTGCTTCCTGAACTGAGCATGGACAGAAGAGGAAAAGAGGAAAGAGTTCAGACAGGAGCAAAAGAGGGCTGTCCAAGGCCGGACTGCTCTGGATCAGATTGCATTATCACTGGTGAGCTAAGCGTGGAGCCTGGATTTGCATGGCATGGTTTGAAGATTATAGTGAGTGTTGTGGGTAGTGGGGAAACGAAACAACAGTGAAGGGAACGCAATGGGAGTTATATCAGGGATATTACAGTGGTTGGTACTATGTTAAGTTATTTTCCTTGAGGCTTTGTAAAAGAAACTAGTTTGCATTCAATTACCACGATAACTTGTACATAGGAATGAAGCAGGGTGAGGTTCTGGAAAAACCTGGAAGCTTCTCAGCACGAAAAAGGAGTATCCCTTCTATATTCTGCTGTTGCAAGGAAAACCAGTGTCCTGTGGAGAACAAGGAAGGGATTACTTTGAAATGCCCAATTGCTTCTCAGAAACCCCATGTTGAGCTCATTGCTGTTCAGGAAAACTGGGAGGGCTTGTTTTTGGTGCACTTGGTGTTCTTGGTGTTTCCCTTTCCCTTTCCCTTCTTGATTCCCATTTCCTGGCTTTTGAATCCCTCCTGTGTTTTTACCCTATTCACTTGCATATACGTGTCAACAGGTTGGGATAGAAATATATCAATTTTTCACTGGGAAGCAAGTATTCCAGGAAAGAAATAGGCACAGTTGTTTCAGGATGTCATAGAATTAGATTTGAGACAGAGAAACAATTTCTGTTTTCCCCTTTTCCCCTCTGCCACCCCCTGCCCCTGAAATTAACAGTGTAAAAGAAAGCTTAGAAAATTGCTCAGTTTACTAGTGCTGGCAAAAAGGGAACCTCTGTAGAAGTTCCAGTTTGGTCTATTACTTTGTACTGTAAAAGAACCCTTCAAAGCCATGATGTTCTGATACATTCAGAGACACTGCTGTCTTGAGTCAAAGATATTTTTATTTTTAAAGAATAATGTAAATTGAGTCTGTCAAGTATAGAAGTCAGCAAATCTTGCTGTCTCTATGAGCCAAGTGAGAGAGCCAGGCCCCAGCATATGACAGAGGTGGGGTNCTAAACTCGAGTGATTGGCGTTTATCACAGTAGCTTGCTGCATGAACTGGAGAGGACAGAGAGGGATGATGAATATTAGAGAGAATATATTGTATATTCAGTCTAGAGAAAAAGTGAAAAAATTAATAAACCTAGGTCACAGTCTAGATATACATGCTTGCAAATCAAAGAGCATCCACATGACTCCATTCTACAATTTAGGGACAGCTTGTGGTAATGCTGCCTTAGGACTTGGACCCAGAATGCTCTAGTGGCTTACCATTATGCCTGCTATTATAAGTTATGGAACTGTAAAATTTTTTTACCTTAAAAAAAACACAACCTGCTACCTTTCCATGATAATTTGTTTATCTTCTGTATGACCTATTTCACTAAGTTCAAAATAGTTTCCTAACATTTTGTGATTTTGTACATTTTTAGTAAACAGAAACAAAAATTAAAGCAGCATGCAATAAAGTAGTAAAATGAATGCAGAAATGTGTATCCTCATTAGTAGATTCTATGTGCTCCCATGAACCACTGCTGTTGAACAGTATATTTTGTCTATAAATATAAACATACAGTTGTTCATGTTGTCCAAAACTAGCCAAGTAGGAATACAAATGGACTTTCATTCCCGTGGCTCTGCTATACCCATAGTCCCTTGGAGTTTGTTTCCAGTATAATTCAGTGTAATTTCTTGCATATTCTGATTCAAAGTACCCTTTTTGTGCAGCAAGTGTTCTGCCATCTGTAATACTATTTTTACTAATGCTTATATAAATTTTAATCCAAACACTGTAGCAGGACAGGCTCTTACACTGCAGACATATGAGTGTGTGTTTCAGTATTGTCTTTAGTATTCACCTAGTATCATCGGTATCATCAAGGTACTTCAACCAGAGAACCATATATTGGATCACATTTTGACCCTATTGATAATAAAAGTAAAATATATACGATGGACAGAAACACCACCTGAATAGTCATACTGTTGGGAAGCAACACAGCACCTCTTCATTTACTTATTACTGAGCCAACTTTACTATAGGTCTTCAAAACAGGCATCACTGAGTAATGGGAGGAGGGTGAAAGATGTAATTGCAGTTTATATAGCCTCATTCACAATCTGATGGGACAGATAACAGTTGTTTTATATTTGTGGACTTGGTTTATGAGACCTGATAGGTATAATTATTTTTATTAAAATATTAAAATTAAATTCTATTTTAATTTATTAAATTATTTATACTAGCTTTTTTTTATTAACTTGTTAATGGTTGTAAGTTAAATGTTTTCAAAGATGCCAACTTCACCATCTGCAGAAGCAGCAAACATCTGTCATCACAGTGCAAAAAGGTAAGTTGTCAAGAATATAAACATCTATCTGCACTGCAGGCAAAACTGACTGGAAGCAGAGGATGTCAAGCTCACACTCAGTTTCTCCAGGGCCATGTTGTCTTCTTTCTTTTAGCAGGCCTTCTGTTCCCCATCTTTGTTGCTCTGCAGTGGTTCTACCAAGGTGTGGATATGCTTGATCAAGTAATACACTAGTGTTTAGTCTCCTAGCATCACAGCATTGTGACTTTCATTTCTGTTTCTGAAAAGAATGAATCACTCCAAATTTCCCCTTAAAAGTATTTATATTGTGTTCTCTCTTGTTACTCTGCATTCCACCTTAATTAGCTGTTACTAGAGATGCATTGACATTAAAACTTGAAAATCTCTCCTTTTCCTTCCTATTCTTGTCTGTTTTGGAGGTTCTTCATACATTGAACTGACACATCTATAAAATGTTTGCTCTCATTTTCAAGAAAATCCAGGACTCCAGTATTTTCACGTTTTCAATATACATTATATATGCATATATGCTTTTCAGCTCCTATGTTCCCGCTGACCTGTAATCAGTTTGCTCTTTTTTCCTATTTTGTGACACCATAACAGAGTATTAGATTATAATGGTGTAATGTTAAGCACAATGACATAAAAACAGGTAAAACCTAGAGCTTTGTGAAGCCAATATGCTTATATCCTGAAACCCAAACTTGCTTTCTTTTCGAAGTCGTCTTCAATGATTAAAACATTTTGAGTCCTTCCATTAAAAAAATCAAATAACTTTTAAAAGCAGACTTCTCAAAAGATTCACATCTTTAGGAACCAGACATTGTGCACTCTGGCACAGTATATGAATAGATTAGATTCTTGCTAGAAGTTATTTAGTAAGTTGGACTGGCAAGCACTGAATCAGCATTTAAAAATCTGAAGTCAGTATAGTGTTCGCTATGTCAGGCCTTGAGTTTGCTCTCTTCTTCTGTCTTTTAACTGTTCCAAGTTAAAATCTTGAGAACCACTAAAGCTCAAACAAAAGCATAATTATAGTGAGATAGGGAATCTCAAGACTGAAACCAGAGCAGAGCCTGAATGAATCCTGCATTTGTTTTTTTTGCCTTTCTCATAGGCTTTCCTCTAGTAATAAATCAGTGTTTGAACTGTGGAAAAAGCGAAGGCATAAAAATACATGTATATGTGAAAAAGAAGACAATGACAATTTTATTGTTAGGGGTTTGTTTGAAAGCTGTCATTTCCAGGTTTAGATACCCAAAAGACTCCCTACTACCTACCACATGTTCAAAACAGGTATTCTCAATCTTTGAAACTTTTTTCCAACTAGATTTATGTTGTATGAAATCCCCTGCAGATCCTACAAATATCATCACTTTGTCTTCTTTACAGAGTAGGTTTTACCCATTTATAGCCATTCTGTGACAGCTATTATAGGTTCCCAGAGGTTCATACTTGGATTTGTTTCTATTTTTGCTTTGCTATCATTAACCATTTATACTCCTTGCCTTTGACTTTTTTCCAAAGAGTGGAATCTGTTGATTACCTTCATATGATCATAAAACCTGACAGATCACCGTAAAGCGTATCCAATGGAACATTACCTTAAATACATATATATATTTATGTATGTATAATATACATATTGAAATGCATGGCTAGATTTTAAAACTAGGCAATCTTAGCTGAAGTGATACATATTTATGATAAGCAAACATGACAAAAAGACTAGAGAGAAGGTACGGGGGAAAAGACATACCTGAACCAAAAACTGGACTTATTTAAATTTATTGGCTAAGAGAAGAAATACTGTATTAGCCTCTGTGTAATATGAGCCTTCTGAAAACAAACGAGGATTTCAAAAACTGCTGGGGATGGCAGAAATTCCAAGTGACAGGCAAGAGTAAAACAGATCACAGAAGAATGTTAGATGAAAGCAGGCCTCTCTACATTTGATGTCATTCAGAAGGACTTCAGTGTTGGAGAGGTGGGCCAAGAAGAAGCAACTGAAATTCAACAAAGGCAAATGCCAGGTCCTGCACCTGAGGATGAATAACCCCCTGCACCAGTTCAGGCTGGGGGCTGAGCTGCTGGAAAGCAGCTCTGTCTAGAAGCACCAGGGAGTCCTGGTGGACGCCAAGCTGTCCATTAGCCAGCAGTGTCCTTGTGGCCAAGAGGCCAACGGTGTCCTGGGCTGCATTAGGAAGAGCATTCCAGCAGGGCAAGGAAAGTGATCCTGCCCCTCTGCTCAGCTCTGGTGAGGCCTCACCCAGAGTGCTGTGTCCAGTTCTGGGCTCCTCAGGATAAAAGAGACATGGAGTGGGTCCAATGAAGGGTGACAAAGATGATTAAGGGACTGGAGCATCTCTCTTATGAAGAAAGGCTGAGGCAGTTGGACCTGTTCAGCCATGAACAGAGACAACTGAGAGGGCATCTCATCATAGGTCAGCGGATAAACCAGGCTCTGCTCAGTGGTGCCAAGCAATAGGACAAGAGGCAATGGGCAGAAACTGATGGCCAGAAAATTCCACCTGAATACAACAAAGAGCTTTTTTTTTCTGTACAGGTGCGTGAGCACTGCTACAGATTGCCCAGAGAGGGTGTAAAGTCTCCCTCACTGGAGATACTCAAGAACCCTCTGGACACAAGCTTGTACCAAATGCTCTGGGATGACCCTGCTTGAGCAGGGAGGTTGGACCCACTGTGGTTCCTTCCAGCCTTACCCAAGAGATCCTGTAATGGCTAAATGATTCAGAGAATAAAGCTAGCAGTTTGGGATTGAGACAGCTGGGGGTTTTTTTGGTTCAGTGAGTGAAATGAGGGGGAAAAAAGTAGGAAAGTTACTGTCTCACAACAGATTAAAAGCAAAATCTTTTCCCCTTGGGGAAAAAAGGCAAAACCCCCCAGAATAATTCACTTTCTCTTAGAAAACTTTTCTTGATTGTCCTGATTAAATGTAACCAACTCTGAAAGAGAAAACATACACATTTTTTCCAAGATAACCCACATTTTTAAAAGATATTACATATTTCCTGACTATAAATATATAGGAAGCTTGACTTGAACTCACAAGGGCAAAAATTTGAAACTTCTCTCAGATTTGTTACAGAAATGCAGAATTGTCAAGTTACAGTGGCTGCTTTTCAAGGCATTAAGAACATACCAGATGTCAGTCGAAGGACCTGGAAGAAGATAAAGCATCTGCAAAAGACTATTTAAAAACTCTCTATCTGGCCTGCCTACTGCTCTCATGGAAAATCCCCTGCTGCTTTGGTGACCTCCACTTGGATGGCTGTGTGTGCTCATGTTGAAATACCCATTAAAATCAAGGGAGAATCTGCAGAGACATGTAAGTTTGCAAGTGTAGTATTTACTGCTGCATTATTGACTAAAGTACCCCTGTAAAATATGTGTGGCTAAAATATAGGTCGATCTCTGAAAGCACCAGATAGGTCTCAATTCATGCTTTCACCTTATAGAGTAAGGAATGTAATGATGAAAAATAAAAGTGTAACTTCGTAGTGTGAGTTAGTTCTTTTTAGAACTTCAGGTTTACTCTTAATTTGTGGTACAGCTTTTTTTTTCTGCATTAAACAAAAGAGATGCCAAATCATTAACTGATATGGGGATAAAAATTGATGTCCCTCAATATGTACATGATGACTGAAAGGATGGGTTTTAATGCTGCAAAAGTAACACCCCATGGTTTATTCTTCTGATGGGTGACATGATATTTTCATTCAGCAGCAAAGAGTGTGACCTAATGCTTAGCACTGATGGGATGAAGAGGATATGCATCTAAGTGGAGGTCTG
This sequence comes from Cisticola juncidis, assembly GCA_013400215.1. Classification (NCBI taxonomy): domain Eukaryota; kingdom Metazoa; phylum Chordata; class Aves; order Passeriformes; family Cisticolidae; genus Cisticola; species Cisticola juncidis. Next base: position 11,567 of record VXBR01007325.1, on the reverse strand, counting down.
TATAAAACGGCTGTCTGCAGCCTTAACTGTTAATTAGTTCCAATACTGGTTCAGCAATCACAGCCATGTTTTGTGTGACCTCACTGGTGTGGCATCTGGGCAATTATCTTTGGGATAATGAGCCCCTTCATCCATAGCAGAACAACAATGTCTCCATTTGGCTTGCAAAAGATCAGAGCCAGTCTGCTTCTCATCAGGGTGCCTGCCATCCCCTTTGTATCACACCCTATCGCAAGCTTAACCTTTCACATTTTACGTTAATTGTTTTTAGATTAAAAATTAATGAATCCATTTTAACAGCATTGAGAGAGGTGTGGGAGGGTGTGGGGTGGTGTTAATAAGCCCAAAGTATCATCCAAGAGGTAATTTAGATCTTAAATATTCCTGTCTCAGTTCTGAAATGAAAGAGAAACAACATTCCAGATCACTGGTTACAAATTATTGTAATCTTTTTCATTAATGGAGAACTGTGATTAGCAGAAAGTATGGGCCTTCCTCCTCAACAATACAGTTTTAATGAAAATGGTATCTACTAGCTATTCATATAATACGCAAAAATTATAGAAACAGCCACAGACAGGCTACCATTTTTTAAAATATTTTTGTGTTCCACACCATGATGTAGAAAAAAGCCTTTAAAGCATTTGACCCTTTGAGAAGTTTTTCTCTTATTTCAGTTCATTCTTAAAGGGTAATGTGAAGATTTGCTTGATTCCACTGAAATTATTGAACATGTTGTGGCTAACTTTCGTAAAGCTACTCTTTCATGTTCATTGATGAGCTATGAAGCTTTTCCTTTGCTTAGAGGAGTACTTATAAAGACATGTGGCCATTTCACAAGGTGTGGCAATCAGTACAGGAACATGACATGAATTACTAATGTTTTGGATTGCTTTGTTTCAATAAAGCAGAAATAGAAAATACTTACTGAAGCTTGAATTCTGTCTCCATCCCCTAGGTTTTGCAGTTATACCCTTTTTTCCCCTACTTGCTCATTGCAGTTAGGTTTCTGCAGACTTTGATTAAAATAAAGGAGTGTTGTGGTTTAATTGTCCTCATGGTCTAAGCAAAGGTGCTGCTTCCAGCTAAGAATAGCAGTTGAGTTTCCTTGAAATGGCAGCTAGAAAGTAACCCAATACCTAATAAAAAGAGGGAATATCAATTTTTTTTCTGTTCTCTTTTTTTCATATAAGCTAATACTAATAACTCATCATAATGTTTTTTGAGCTACAGAACATATCTTTGATGGCTCTGAAAAAATCTTCCTTGTTCTTATTGACATAGCTATCTTAAATTTGCTTTTATGTTAACTCAACTGTAACTTTCTATTTATGGTTTACCAGGACTTTGAACTGTATTGTAAGTCTTGTTTTTCTTCCCTTTGTATCAAATGAACAAATTAGTATTAATTAATTAGCATTGTAACCTACAGACTTTTCATTATCACACTGAGAAGAGGAGAAACTTAGAGACCAACTCATATGGGATATTTGCTTAAGAAAGTCAGAAGGAGATTTTAATATTTTCATATATAAAATATATGAAATTCTAAGTTGTCCTTCTTCATGGCTTAAAAATTACTTTGAATTTCATCTAGTAAACTGTTACAAATGCAGAAAGTTAAAAAATCTGATATGATGTTTAAATTACACAAGTATCCTGAAGGCAAGGTATTTAACATCAAAAGTTACCTCTGTTGGTAACAACTAAATTTTCTCACTTGCTTACGTGGTGTATTATGAGGTATGACAGCAATGTCTTGAGAAAGGCATATATCATGCTGGACTCTTCGTACTTCATGAGCTAATACTGACACCCTTGATGGCTTTCTCTCAGAACATGTCACCTTTTATTTTAGATACCTGGTGAATAAATAAATAAATAGACATTTCCCCACATTAATTATCATCTGTGCCATTCCTCTATTGATCCATTCCTATATTCAGTTTGCACTTTCAAGTCCTGTCATTGCTTTGATGACAGAAGATTAAAAAAACTCTACTGTTTCTTGCAGCTGCTCTTCCTTTTGGTTCATAAGCAATTTAGTATACAGGCTCTTTTGCAGTTAAAATTCCTATTATGAATCTTTATGAGACATCACAAATGTGCAGAGTGCAAATACAAGAGCACAGTTTGATGAACAAAGGTTAATGAAGACAGCCTATTAGTATCCTGCTGGGTTTGTTGCTGAATGCATTGCAGCAATGCTTGGAGGCTTTGCTCTCAAGGGTGCTCCAGTACAGTACGGCAGGGAACACACCATATGTGGACAGGGAAATGGAGAATTCTTGTAAGTTCACAGACAAGGCTGAAAAAAGGGTTGAAATTAGATGACTAAATAATAATAATAAAAAAATTAAACAGCTTGCAAGGACTATTCAAAAGGGTCCCATTTGCTTTACTTTGCTAAGGAGGATATGGGAATGGGAAAGTTATTAAGCTACATGATACAGGCTTAAGTATTTCTCTCCTCCTTTTGTGTTTATCCTGGAAAAGTGTTCCTCTTTGCAGCCAGGCCAAATTCAAGAGTTTGAATGTTGGCAAAGTCGTTTGAAGGTCATTAGGGCCCAGGTATCTCTATTTTTTTTGAGATGTTTTATAACTGGATATAGCTCTGAAATTGAAAATTTAATTCATTTGTCTCTGTCCTTTAAAGACAGTACATCTTTACTGAAGTGGCCAGAATGTCTCCCTGAGCTTGGAAAACTTTCTTGAATGTCTGTATTACTGGACATCTACCCCACAGGGAAATTAATCTGAACATTTGAAAATGGCCACAATCACTTTAGGTATGTTAATTATAATTTATGTTTAGTCTTTTAAATTTAGACATGCTGATAAGAAATCTTCTGAACTAGATTTTTTTCCTGGTCAAGTCATCTTTTATGATCCCTTGGTAAAAATCCATAACAGAGAGAGAAGTAAAACCCCCAAAAGAATAAAAATAAATGTCGAGTACTCCCTTTACATTAACTACACCTCTCTGCTTAGCTGTTTCTTTTATGTTAATATTAAATGCACAAAGGAAATATCAGAAAAGGCTCTTTTCCAGTGCTTAATAAAACGCCAGTGTAGGTTCAAAGAAAGTAGATTTTGAATAGATCAGCCCTGTGTGAGATGATTGCTCCATGCTGTTAAATAAAATTTGGAGTTCTGTATATTCAACAGTTAGATGTATTTGGAATGTTGATCAAAGCTCCTTTGTCTAAATTAGAGAAATTGCATCAGTCATCATATGTACAATTGTCTTATAATGGCGCAAGGAAAATGGAAATATCTCAAAGTGGAAAATTCATTTAGCAGAAATAGATGGAGCTGAAAGTAAGATGGAGTACTGGTATCTTTCCCAGAAACATGCTCTAGAAGAGGATTTACTGACTATTTGCAATAACTGTGTTAGATAAAAAAAATCCCAACAAAGTAACGATGTTTATAAAAAACAATACTCAGAATTGTTTCCTTATGATTAAATGTGTGTAAGTTGCAGATTCTTCACACAGAGGGAGAAAAAGTAATGACAATTCTTTGATGTGTACAGGAGTAGAAAGAATCGTGAATCCTGATCATTGGGAATCTACTGGATTTGCTAACATAGGGGAGGAGGATATGCATAATTCCAAAGGAACTTTGAGGCATAAGGCTTACCTCTTGATGAAGACTAGTTATGAAAAAGAAAGGAGAACTGGAACAGTAAAGGATGGAAGATATTTACCAAACTCTGTGGAATGTCACTTACGCTGAAGCTAATCTCTTTATCTATGCAAAAGGCAATGAATATTTTTAGGATCAGTGGACCATTAAAGTCAGAGTCTAGTTTTGATCCAATGATTCAGCATTGGGTTTTGAATTATCACACTGATATGCAGAGGAATGAAGGTAAGGAAGGCAAGTTTTACTTGCCTTGTTGTTATTTGATTGTCATATTCAATAACATGAGAATTGAAAATATACTACTAAGTCTGGGGTTTTTTTGTTTGTTTGTTTGCATGTTTGGGGTTTTTTGTTTGTTGTTTGTTTTGTGTTCATGTGGCACCTTCTTCTCATGAACATAGGTAATGTCATCTTTATGTTTGGTGTTAACTCAAATAATAGAGGGACAGAAAGTGGGGCATAACATTTGCCTGGATGTTTGTAGGCTCCAGGACATTATTTGCAGGTATCTGTAATAATAACTGTAGGTATAGCTCTGTCTGTTACATGGTCTCTTGGCTTATTTCTAGCTTATAGTTCTAGTATGGCATTTGTGGAGGAATGAGTTGCACATTCTTTCAAAAGCAAAACAAACCAAATAAAAAATCAAGCACAAAATCAGATTAACCCCCACCAGTCTGAAAATGTAATTGGATTAGGTAAATGTTCAGTAGTAATCTTTAAATGTTTGCACACTCTCAGGAATATTTGCCACAGTGGAAGTGAAAATTATCATTTCTATAACAGTTCTGTGGGTCAAGGATTAGTGAAGAGTTATAGAAAATGAAGAACTGAAGTTCTATTATAATACAAGTGGAACATCCAACAGAAAATTTCTCTCTGAATATTGTCATTTAAATTTGACTTCAGACAACTGTCAATTTTGTATCAAGATTGGCACTATAAAGAGTACAAACCAGGGCATCAGAGCTGGAAGTAATGGGGGTCACAAGAACTAATATTTCAGGGACAGGAAAACCATATATTGCCCCAAGGGCAATATTACTCAATGTTAGAAAGAAATCCACATCCCTTCAACATCCTCAAAAGTGTAAAAACTTTGTCACATGGAGCTGATATCACTGGTTTAAACTCACATTATTTTATGAAAATGAAAGAACAAAAAGTCAGAACTGTAGTATGTATGTATTCAAGCCAGGCTTTAATATTTTTGAGGGTGTTTTTTGTGCATGTGCAGCTGCATACTTAGTGATCAAAGAAGCAAAGTACATCTCTACAGTAATAATCTGGTGCACATGTGATATGGTTTATGCATACATTACTTGCTAGTTACTCTAATACCTGTGAGATAACACATGTATAACAGTAGGACTCAGAAATGATTGTCTGGGGAATTACTTACTCTTTGGGCCATATTAGAAGCTGGCTACCTTTTAAAAGTTATTCTGAATATTGATGAGCATCTAAATGGGTACATTTTTTATTTACTGGGAACCAAAGGAGTACTGAATTGCAAATACACCTAGGCTCCAGAGATTTTCAACTGAGTTATAAAAAGAAAACTTTTCAAATTTGCAGTCAGAAAGACAACACAGACTTCTCAAAATATTAAGTTATTTAAGAATTAGGTGTCTCCTCAGTCTTTTCATAATTTGAACTAACAAATATTGCCTACTGGTCAGTAATCATAAGTGAAAACTAGGCCTTGTGGGCATCAATAAGAATTCTGCCAACAGCATCAGGGAAGCCAGGATTTGGATATTAATTTCTGGATGTGTGTGAATTACATTCATGAATAGCTAGAATGAAACACTCTGTCTATATCCATAAATCTACATTTCATGTTTCTACGTACCAAATAGGTATAAAGTTGTGTATACTGTACTCTAGAGCCGATACCCTTGAATATGAAAAAATTGGGTTCTAAATATGCCGGTTGACAAATATACAGATTGCCTGAGAAAATCCTTAGATGAAAAAATTTACTACTGGCTATATGCAGTGTGCCTGCATATCAATTGCAACGACACAGTAAAGTTCATTATGGATTTTCAGAGGTCTACTGTGATATCAAGTTTAAAAAGTGCTTGAGGAATACAAACTACTGTCTTGGTTTGAAAGGCAGGTATCTGCTAGGAAGGGGGCAGACCTCACTAGAGATGGAGAATTTGAATCCCCTCCCTCCAAGTTATTCTAATTTAGAAAATTAAAGGGGCTTTCAGACAGAGGTATGGGGATAGGAATAACAGTTCTTTACT
>VXBR01007323.1:967891-980236 GCA_013400215.1 Cisticola juncidis | reverse complement strand
ATGATACAGCAGCCTTAATAAACTTGATTTTACACACTGCCACAGCTTTTCAATAAATACAATTCTATTGTGTTTCAAACAATGTTTTAGCTCAATGTATTTACTAATAACACATCCAGGTAAGGTTTTTAAGGATGACGGCATGGGAAAGGTAAAATGTTGCAAGAATCTAGGGAAAGAAAAGCATGTTTTACTCCTACTAGTTATACCACTACTTAGTCGCTGATATACATATATTTTTTTTATTTCTGGTCAAATTCCTCTGCTAGTTGTGGTCTTGCTCCATATTAGCAGATCTCTGTTTGATGAAAAAAAAAGTCTAAATTTTACTTCACATTCCCACCATATTTACAACATGTAAGTATCAGCTGCTAGCTAAGTACAAAAACACAAGTAATATTTCTTTGTAACATTAGTCATTCAGTTGCCAACACAAGCTGCTCCAGTGCCAGCATGATCTGCAGCAGAGCCCTCCAGCACAGTGGACTGGGGAGTTCTGAACTGGAGCAATCTCAGCAGCAGCCAAGAAAGGCACTGGGAGTCCCCAGCTTGTGCAACAGCAGCTGACAGACCTGAGCAGGGCCAGGAGCAATGGTAGCCAGGCCTCCCTGTTCATGAAAGAGCCCTTAGGTAGCACCAGCAGCAAGGAGTGCCACAAACAGGGTGGGCAAGGAGGCATGGTGTGTAAGCCAGGGCGTGGAACAGCCCGGTGCATTTGTGCAGCAATTCACATGGAAGGGCATGCAGGAAGGGCACTGCAGCCCTGCCAGCTTGACCAGGGAGCAGTGGCATCAGCCCATCACACAGCCATGGTGTCCCTAAGCTCTGCACCACCATCACTGCATGCACCCAGAGAGAGCTCCAGGGGGAACAAGTTGCACACTCAGCTGCAGGGTGTGTCCTGCTTTTATGCCAGTACTGGACACGGAGCAGAGAGAGCATCTGTGGGGTGAGTGTCCCAGAAAGGAAATCCTCTGCTTAGTAACAGATGTCAAGGAGGAAGTGACTAAGCTGGGCATCATCAAGGAGCCTGAAAGGTAGATTACTGGAATTACTGTCTTCCCTGGGACAGGCCAGACAGGCAGACAGGGCACACAGTATGGGGAATTCCCTATCTTTTCTCTACCTCACTGAATGTGTTGACTCAAACAGTCAGGGGCAATGGTGATAAATTCCTGCACAGCACAACAGATGCACCACTGAACAGTCCTATGACTTTACAGGTACAGAGTTTTGCAAGTGAAACTGAACCTAAGCAAGCATAAAAGCTCATCTAAGTTGGGAGTGCTGCTGAGGTTAAATTGTCCGACAACATGTATCAAAATTGCTTCCACTGAGAAGATAACTTGTGACACAGCTGGTGAATGAATCAGCCAGGGGAGGTGCCCCACTGGACCTGCTGTTTGTGAAAAGTCAAGAACTGGTGGGTGATGTAAAGGCTAAAGGCCATGTTGGGCATAGAAATAATGAAAACATAGTTTCCAAATTATGGAGATATTAGCAACTGTGTTCAGCTTTGGCCACCTCATTACAAGGAAGACATTGAGGTGCTGGAGTGTGTCTGAAAAGGGGCAATAAAGCTGTTGAAGAGTCTGGAGCACAAGTCTTATGAGGACTGGCTGAGGGGTTGTTTAGCCCAGAGTAGAGGAGGCTCATGGGAAATCCTATTCCATTCTACAGCAACTAGGAAGGAGGTGCAGAATCACAGAATTCAGAACTGCAGAATATTCTGAGTTGGAATGGACCCACAAGAATCATCGAGTCTAACTCTTAAGTGAATGGCCCACATGGGTATCAAGCCCACAGCCTTAGCATCAAGCTCGGAGCAACGTGGGGTTATGGGGGTTGGTCTCTTCTCCCAGGCAACAACTTACACAATGCGATTAAATAAGAGGCCTCAAGTTGTGCCAGGGGAGATTTCGACTGGCTATGAGGAAAAATTCTACCCCAGAAGAGTTGCCAAATTTTGGAACAGGCTTCCCAGGGAAGTGGCTGAGTCCCCATTCCTGCAGATATTTAGAAGACCTGTAGCTGTGCTGCTTAGCAACATTGTTTAGTGGTGGACTTGGCAGTGCTGGGTTAATGGTCGGGCTCGATAATCTTCAAGGACTTTTCCAACATTAGCAGTTTTATGATTCTCTGAATAATAAAAACTTATCTACATGATGGAAAAATATTGCATTTTTAAAACAAAGCTAATGATATCTGAGTTCCTGTCTTGATTTCAGTATTTTTGCTCTCATTACAAATTACTTTGCATTTCTCAAAATACTGAGATGATGTCAAATACTCCTATTAATATGGGCAAAAGGAAGCATATTTAACAGAGATGATGGATAAACATTTAATGAGGACACTTTGAATAATTCCTAGCTGTCTATAAATAGTTGACAAAACTGATTATAAATTTAGGCATCGTGCCTGGTGTATGAAGTGAGAAAAAAAGCAATCTGAATAGCTTTAAAGCTTGTCTTTGAAGTGCTAAGGGTGATACCCATTAGGTCACTTAGGTTTTGGATGTGGGGCTTGTTGGTTGAAGGGGTTTTTTTGGTTTTTCACTGCATTATGGTTTAATGGATTTATCAATACGGTGGTTTTTAGGGAATCCTGAAATTCCTGTACTTACTATAATTTGATAATATGTGTCTGTTTTCCTGATTATTCAATTACACGATGGTAATTTAAATACTCCAAACTAGAGTATGGTAATGAGCTCTTCAGGGAATTAAACTTAAATCAGCCTGGTAAGTGAAACTAGTAAAGAGCACAGCAGTTCACATATTTGCTGATGTTGTTTTGACATCCTATGATACCTTTATGCTCCCTAGTCCTCCTGATGGAGCAGTTAATGTTGCTGATTTTGCCTGAAGAGCTGAAGGTGCAGATTTTTCAATCCACCCAGAGATGTTAACTACATGCTGGGATAAATTAGACATCATCAGAGGGTTGATGAATATTGTAGAGGACCTGTAGAATAGTCCTTCTCTTGGTGCAACCAGTGATCTACCAGGATCACCTTTTGCATGTTAAATGACAGAGTACATCTGTCTGTGCTTTCTTCATGGTTACGTTTTAATTTTGGTTTGCTACTCTATGATTCTTAGGACATCTAAATCTTTTCCTCAAATCATGGACCTCAAATTTCAAGAGAACACTTGACATTTCACAAGCCAGAGCTACCTTTTAGTAAAGTGAAATATCATCCTTTTTCCCAGAATTCAGTTGTATCACCCTATTTTCCATTAATAAAATTCTAAAGTTCTGTCACATTGCCAAGTTACAGTTTTGTAGCATTTGTAACTTTTGTCAAGTTCTGCAAGCACAGTCTGCATGACTGGTCCTTCTGGTATGCCTTTTCTCTTGCTATGTTTCTTTTTTTCTACATTATCTTTTTAATGGTCCTTACATATATTGTGCCTCTGTATGCTTAGTCTTGCTTTGCTTCCTGAGGCTCATATACACAGGTTATATTTATGTCTATTTAACCTCAGGATTTGCCATATATATTTCACAGCATAGTTTGCTGCCAATGTTAGATTTAAATGTCTGCCAAGCAAATAATAATAAATGTGAAGAACAGATGATAAAATGTCACAGTTTGTGCAATCAGTTGTTTTCAGGCCCATTTCACATAAAATAGTAAATGTGGAAGCTTTAAAGGCTGTCTCAAAAACATTAGGTAAAGCCATGTTTCTGCCTTCTGGGCAAAACCATTCTAAACAGTTTAGTTCCAGCACTGATTTAATAGTCTTTATTTGTTTCACAAATTTTGAACAGCTATTCCCAACAGTAAAAAACTATTGGGATCATCTAATGGCTGCTGATCCAGTGCTTCCAGAATTTTTAGTTTTTGCCAAGCAATCTGTGTCTTTTCCCAGGTAGTTTTAGTATATTCAGCATAGTCTCTTCTTGAGCTACTTATACTTAACTCCTCACAGCTGAGGCACACAGTCAGGAACAGAACTCAAATGGATGACCAATTGCTGAATTATATTTTATGACAAGATTAATTATTTCTAGAAGTCTAAATTCCTTAAAGTCAATCTGAATTGTTAACTCAGATTTAAAAAATGGCATTATAGATATTTGGAGCAACATGTTATATTCCAAGACCTTTTGAAAACCCTTGAGGCTGAAGTATACCAGGCACAGTTGACATTCTGTTTTTATTGCCAGGAAATCAGTAAGAATGTCAACTGCACTGCACATCTCCAGCATCTAAACAATAGATGACATTTCAGAAAAAATATGTATTTTTAAGCTTTTTAATTATTTTGGATTTTCAGATTTTTTTGGGAATGGGAGGAGATGATGAAAACATGTTTGCATTTAATTTAGACAAGATTCAAACTTTAAATAAATGCATTTTCACATTAAAATCTTGACTTTTATTAAATTCTTATCAGTAAATCAGAGTTTCTCATTTCAGGTATAAATAATAGCTTTATCTTGAAAAAATTTAAAATAAGAATATTCACAAACCTATAACAGGTCAGATTTAGGTTTTGTTCTGAAATACTATAGGTATGTTTTATCATACTATTCCAATGGTACATGCCAGACAGTTTTCTTAGGTTAAAAATGTTAAATAAATAAATAAACTTTACTTTTCATTTCATATGAAACAGAGAAGAAAGATTCATAAGTATATATACTTCTCAATTGTCCATTTGAGGCAAAGAAGACCATTTCAGGAATTCAATTTCATTTGTGTCACTGTGACAGCAAAGTCACAGAGCCTTAAATTAATACATAAGACAGAGAAAGACTATTTCAGTTTGTGTAAAAGTTCTGCAACAAACACAAAACAGGCAGTTAGAAACACTGGGCATCACCACTGTTCTTATCTTTATTTCATTAAACTGACAACACAGTCACAGTACTTTTAGTTACAGCTTACACCACATTTCTTGTGAAGTTTCTTGAGTGTTTTGGCAAACTGAGAATGCTCAGCATGAATTTCATCCAAGTAAAAAATCACAGTGTGACTTGGCCTTAGGTACTGAGCTCTTTTGGAAAGATGAAAGGATACTAATATTCTGAGTTTTTCAAAGAATACAACTAAAATATGTTTTCATTTTGCTGTTTTCTACAAAAAACAAAACAAGAAAATAAATAAAATAAAAACTAAAACAAGTCTCTGGAGATTATAAATCTCTAGAGAGACTGATATCAATCCCATCAATCTCATCTCACCCACATGAACAATGTGTGATGGCATAGCAAGAGAAGCTGCTGAAATCAATGCAAATTAATGGTTCTTTTTGGGAAAATGTCATTGTACTGCACATATCATAGAACTGTTCAGGTAATAAAGAACCTCTGGCATTCTTCTACTTCAGTGTTCCTGTTAAGAGTAGGGTTAGTTACAGTAGGCTGCAAAGTTGAATTATGAATGTCTCCAAAAAGGGAATATCCACAACCTGTCCAGGAACCTCATTCAGTGCATAAATTTGTGTCTTGTCCATTCACTGAATATCACTGAGAGATGGTTTTGTTCTTCACCTTCCCAGCAGGGTATTTAGACACATTGCTAAGATTTCCCCAAGCCTTCTCTTCTCTAAGCTGAACAGTCCCTGCTCTTTCAGCCTCTCCTCACATGACTGACACTTGAAGTCCTTAATGATCTTCATGATCCTTCTTTCTTATTTCATAATTTCTTTAGATACATCTAATGTAAAAACTATATAGTGCTGTCCCCAAGACAGCATTTAGAAAATACACACTATGCTTCAGTTAAACAATCTTAAATACTATTTCCAAGAATTTTCTCCTTATGAGAAATGCTAATAGACCTACAGTACACTATCATCTGATCTTTCAATGTGCATTGGTTCCTCCAGACAAAAATGGGTATTTTCAATAGTGTTAAGCATAACAAGGCAAGAAAATTCAGTGATCAAGTTGTTAAGATCCATTTACCAAGAAATGCCTCTGCCTCAATTAAGGTGGCAAACAAGGCCATATGACAAAATAAATAGTATGTATATTATTTAACAAAACAGTGTGAGGTAGAAAGAAAAGGTTGGGAGAGGGGAGAGACTGATTGATTAAGCAGAAAATAGTCATCATCCATGGGTCTAGTGGTGTCCCACTTGTTGTTCTTCGCCCTGGGCTTCTTCAGTGTGTGTGTGTGGGGAGGGGGTGGTATCAAGGTTGTTGAAAAATTTTCACTATTTATGCATTTTAGTTAATAGAAGAATTAATGCTAATTGCTTATACAGTTCTTTTACCCTATTGGTTATATTATTCTCCCAACTCTAATGCTGATTAGTCTGCATGCTCATCCTTTCTTTTCTTTTGTGTCCATGGGTTTCCATGGTTTGTGTTCATTGGTTGGTGACTGTGGTGTCCCTCAGCTGGAATTACCTTTTATCCATTCTGAGCTGATTTCAGCACAGCTTCTGAATTGGCTTTTCTTGTGGCCCATAAATTCTCATTCTTTTTGTCCCTTACTAGTGATATATTCTTCTCCCCCAGGTTCGTTAACCATACTTTAGTCTGAGGTAACACTTGGACAATTATATCACTTTCATCTCATCTCAGTTCTTGTCAAGGTGGCTTAATTTATAGTCCAAATTCCAGATATCTACAAAGGCGTATTTGGGGTGGGTTGGGGGACAGATGCCACCTGTCCCATAACTTGGGTTGATCTCTTTTTGACTGGTGATGTGTGTGTGAGCAATTTCTTCTTTACAAATTTTGCTACAGAGGGAATGTTTGACTGCAGTACTCAGGTTGTGCCAACCAGATCTCACCTCTGCCTAGAATCAGCACCATCCCTTCACTCCCTTCCGTGCTTATCCTTGGCAAACTCTTCTGTGGCCTTAACAGTATTTGAGATACGCAGCTGTTCCCTTTAAGTCCTTACACAAGTATTTTTTTCTTTCTGTCAAGTTTATTTCCACCAGAATTTTTTTAATTGTTTCTGTGTACTAATATATTTGAGATATATATATATATCATACATATAAAGGTATATGTTTATATATGCATACAGACACATAAATATATTCATAAATATATTTAGGATTAAATGTATTTAAATAATTATCAAAAATAAATAGCATATTATATAATAGATTTAATATAGTTAATATAATAAATGTTTAATATATTTTTTGAATATTTAATATGTTTTCAACAGCTCTCTCTCTACTTAACAGCCAAATGGGCAAGGTATCTCTAGCTGTATTCAAAAAGTAATATTGATAATTTTTCCCTAATGTTTACTGTTAAAGTGTTTATGGAAAGTTTCCTTCCCTAACAGATAATAGTGTCACTGTAGTACTTTCTTTTTCCTGCAACACTTCTGAGATAGCAGAAAACAACTCTTTTCTGTCTATGGTTCATTGCTCTCTTCAGGCATTCCCTACTAAAATTAACCAGAGCGAGCTCCATTTTCTATCAATTCAATTGCTTTTATTAGATTATATTATGTCTGTTTCCTCAAATTGCCCAAGGATTCAGCAAACAATACAGAAGAAACCCCCACAGCAAAAAAATTATGCTACTGTTAGAGTGATACTTTCTATCAGCACTGTCTTCCTTACCTCTACAATTTTGCTGTGCTGTGCTGGCATCAGAGCAGGAGCAGGGGCAATTCTTTTCTCTGTGTGGCCATGCTGAAGATCACTGAGAAGTCTCTGCAGTACTGAACTTCAAGGTATAAATTTAATGTTAGCAAAACAATTATTTAAGGCCTGTTCCTGAAAACTCATACTACTGTGGAACTGTAGTTTAAGTAAAGTCTAACGGGAATCATTGATTTACCTCAATTCTTTTGTGATACTTGCCTCTTGAATTATCGGTTATTTTGAATATGTCAGAATATGACTGTTTTCCTTAGTTAATTAAAATCTTAGATACTCTTTTAGCTTCATAGAACTGTTGGATTTAATTTGGTCTTTCTACCTAGTTACTTTCAACCAGACTGGCTTATGTTCAAATGCCTGTCATTTGCTAATAGTCCTTTCTGGAAAGAGAGTAGTTTATTCTATTAAACATATTTCCACTCTGTCATTTACATCTAACAGAAATGTAGTCAAGAGCCAGCTCATGAATGTATACACAATTTATTACAAATAAGAATGTAAATGTAGAGGAGGTAGTAGGGGATGGGAAAGACAATAATAGACTTTGAGGAACAAATAGTTTAAAGGGAAATGATTTACATGCATAAAATAAGTGGGAAATAATTCCAAATGACAAAAAAAAAAAGTCATGACATAATAGGGGCATTTCATAATAGAGTCATAAGCCTGCTGCATTGCACTTAAAGTTTCCAAGCTGAAAGTAAACTTCATCTGCAAAGATGTCACCCCTGAACTGAGATGAATGAGCCTAATACCTCATCAAAGACATAGAAAACCTGTGACATCTAGCCAAGGCATTTATAAAAATAGGTCTTAAATGATCTTGAAAACAAGGACAGGAGGAGTGTTGTTACCCCAAAGCCTTTTCATTTCCAGGCTGAACAATCCCAAGTCTCTTAGCCTTCCATCATGAGACTGCCTCATGGGAATCTCATGAGGTTTGGCCAGGCCAAGTACAAAGTCCTGCACCTGGGTCAAGGCAACTCAAGTATCAGGACAGGCTGGGGGACAGAGGGGTTGATAACAGTCCTGCAGGACTACAGGATTTGGGGATGCTGGTGGTGAAAAGCTGGATACGAGCTGTCAATGTGCACTTGTAGTACAGGAAATCTATTGTATCCTGGGCTGCACCTAAAGCAGCGTGGCCAGCAGGGCGAGGGGGGGGATTCTTCTCCTCTACTCTGCTCTTGTGAGATCCCATCTGGAGTGTTGCATCCAGCTCTGGGGTGCTCAATACAGGAAAGACACGGACCTGCTGGACTGGGTCCTGAGGAGGACCACAAATAATAACACATGGTTAGAACTCTCTTGGAACAGAAAAGTCTGAGACAGTTGAGGTTCAACCAGGAGAACAGAGTGGGGGAGATCATACTGTTGCCTTTCAGTATTAAAAGGGGGCTTACAAGAAAGATGGGAACAAATTTTTAATAGGGCCTTTTGCTGTAGGACAAGGGATAAGGGTTTTGAACTAAAATAAGATAGATTTAGATATATGTAGATATAACTTTTTTGAGAGGGTGTTGAAACATCGGAACAGGTGGCCCAAAGAAGTGGTAGATTCACCTTCCCTAGAAACATTTAAGATCATGTTGGACAGGTATCTGAGCAACCTGATGTAGTTGAAGAAGTCTTGTCCATTGCAGGGGCATTGAACTATAAAATATTTGAAGGTTCCTTCCAAATAATACTACTCTATGATTCTATAAACATTCTTAACAATATAGGTGTTCCATAGATTTCTGTTGTGCTGATAAATTCTAAGGTAAAGCAGAAAGGCAAAGCTTGATTATGATTTTCTGAGAAAGAGAATTCATACCACATTTCCAGCCCAACCAAAGAAGTTCTTTTACCACAGATCATAAAAATGGAAGGCAGGAGGGAGACCGTTCTGCAAGTTATCTCCATCTGCTTCCCAGCCAGTGTCTCAAGCTGCATGCCAAAATTAGCATGTCACCTCCCAGCAAGGCATAGAAGTATTACTAATTAAAATATTATCAACATGTCAGATTTGATTTTAATCAAGTAATTACTAGTCCTGTGCACTAAAGTAGATCTGAAAAACACTGGAAAGTGCATTTTAATCCATTTTCATTTGTTTAATACACACTATAAAATTGTTCCAAGTAAATCAACTCTGTCAACTAATTCAATTTTCTTTCCAATGTGTGACCTCACTAAGCACTATACCTACCAGCTTAAGAAAGTGACTAATGAGCCAGGAAGTACATGGAACTAAGAGTCTAAACCACTTCCATCTTAATACTTTGTTTTTGACAGATTAATTAAAAATTACCCATTACTTTGAAAGTACCTCCTCTCTGGATGTCATCCATAGATAAAACAAATTTTAGATAAAAATCCCAATTTATTAAATGATGAAAATCCTGCAAATCTTGCTTTCCTAAGTGGCTTTTTTTTATAATTTGCTGGTTTAAAATACAAAGAGTAAACCAAAATGTTTTATGGGAAATGTAAGAATGTAAATATTATCTATACTGTGTAAGGTACGTAACCTTTCATCTCTTAGGTAGTCTAGATGGTTTGGTTCCAATGGTAAAATTTATCACAGAAAATTTTAGCTAATTAAAATTCATGCATCCAGTTTTAGTAACTCAGATGCCTAAGATTTGGCTAAAGAATTAAGGCTTGAGGTGGGCTCATCACCAGGTTTTAGATCTAAATTTAGCATTCAAATGTAATTGGCTAGGCATGAGTCCAATGACATGATTCAGTTTCTAGAACAGACATACACCATTAGGTGGAATGCTCTTGAGAAGACATCTGTAAGATGATAGTTCTGACAACAGAGATTTATACTTTCCTGGAGCAGTATCTGGAAAGTAAATGAGATGGAGCAGAACTTGTCAAATAAAATTTAATGATCTTTCTTACACTATTGAAAACTACTACTAAGTTACTTCTACTGCAGCAGTAACTTAGACACTGACATGGGCTTCACCAATTAAACTTATGGTTAGTGACACTGAGGTATTTGAGTCAACACTTCCTCCTGTCTGACTGGTGTGACCCTAGAACTGTTAGAGGCTTTAGTCTTGCTAGAACAGCAATGACAGTGATGACAATGCATTCCTTTCATAGTTCACATGTACAGACTTATAAAGGGGCTTAATAGCACTTAAGAAGTCTTAGGTAGAGTAAGATGTCTCCATGAATGTAGCATACGTGTTACACCATACATAAGTAGCTGAAATGGTAGGTAAAGAACTGGCGGTCACACTTCAAGTCATATAAAGCAGCATCAGATTGCTTTGTTTAGGATGCTGAACCAATTTCCAAGTACAGAATACAACTGCTGTATTAAGCATCCAATTTTACATGCAAATTTGCCTCTCTACAAGCTGGAGTCCATCTTGATATTTAATAACTCTTGCCATATTGCCAATAAAAATCTCCAGATTTCAGTCTCTAAGTTCTCTAGTTTTTTTCTGTGTTTTCTAAATAAACTGAGGCATTTTTCCCCCATGCAAGTTCTATATTATTATAAGAGCAAATTCTCTACACCTCCTTAGACACCTCTTTGCTTACTCAGATTTTACATTAATGTAAGCAAATTGCCTTCAGTTGTGTTATACTATCTCTGAAAGTAGAACAATATAATTTCCTTTGAATACAAATCTAGTTCTTAGCAGTGGTCCCCTGTGGAAACCCAGTTTTTGGAAGAAGCCATTATGCTGAAGATAAACTTACATGCGTATAAAGTGGCTTTTCTTTCCCAGTCTATTTCAGAGCCCAAAACAGGATGTCAGTTTTCATGTATCCTGTTCTGCCCTGAAAAATGAGACTAACATGATACATGAATGCGAACATGTCTTTGCAGAAGTCTGTAATTAAACTAGACTTCAGTCCTTGATGAGCACACTATTTGAAGGAATTGACTAAAAGATTAAAGTATCACTGTGAGACAAGGTGAAAGGATCAAAGTACAGTTCTCTGCGGCCCTTTTGAAAATAGTTGAAATTTAAATTAGCAGTATTTACACAGTAAGACAAAAGGGAATGAAAATAAGTGAATTTCAAAATAATTCAATTTAAATATATGCACTTTATAAGTCTTAGAGCGCTGTCCAATAATTTATTTTAAAAGTTGTTGTTAAACCTAAACACATAGATGAATCTTCTAAAATTACTGGGCTAAAGAACTACAAATATCCTTTAAGAGTTAAATATATGTTTTCTGATCCCTCCTTGATTTTTCATGCTGGAGATACTCAGGCATCTATCTTCTAAATAAACTTTCATAGAAGACAATTAAATTCTACTGAAGAAGAGTAATGGATTTATTTTAACTTCATTTGTCTATAAACCAGAACAAAATCACACCCATATATTGAATCCATTCCTGAAATATGCTCCTGAGGTCTTTAGGTTAATGAGGATTAATGGACAGAAAACCTTTGCAGGGAGGGAAATGAGGCATTGGAAAAGGTTGCCCCAGGAAACTTTGAACACTCCATCCCTGAAAGTGTTCAAGGCCAGGCTGGATAGGACTTGGAACAACCTGGTCTAGAGTAAGGTGGCCCTGTGGCAAATGGCAAGTCAATTTGAAATAGATGAACATATAGGTCCCTTCCAGTCTAAAGTACCCTATAACTCTTTAATTCTATGACATGTACAAAATCAATCACTGAGTGATCTGGGTTGATTCAACACAGAAATTATCCATGTTTCTGGTTTTTTTGGTCTTTTTTTTTTTTGTGGGTTTTTTTTTTTTTTTGTTTTTTTTTTTTTTA
>VXBR01007323.1:942517-967821 GCA_013400215.1 Cisticola juncidis | reverse complement strand
TTTGTTTTGTTTTTTTTTTTGTTTGTTTTTTGATTTGTTTTTGTTTTTGTTTTGTTTGGTTTTTTTTTTAAGCCCTAAAAAATTCATGCATCTCATGGGGAAAAAAAATCATTTGAGAAACCTAAACTAATTTTGCTTTCACTGAACTAATGTTATAACATATGTGACTGAAACTAGCCCCATATTGTTATCTTGAATCATACAGAAAATAAATCCTGAGAAACAATGGGAGGTTATGCACTGGGATTAAGAAGTGGGAACTGTGAGCCAGATGAAGTAACAGCTTGACTAGATACAAGCCTTTTGAGGTAGTCTAACCATTCTTTATTGACTAATGTAGCCAGTAGAAACCTTAGAAGAAAGTCAATATTTGTAAAAGAACAAAGCTGAAGATCATAATATACCTGTGACTGAATTTAAGAAAAAAGTCAAGAAGCTGGAAAGGCTTTCATGTAATGTTTTTGAGAACTAAAGAAAATTATGACCTTTTGACTTGGATGTGAAGGTGGGTGTTTGCAAGCATAGCAGCTACTATCCTGCTACAATTAGCTGATGTCTTTCATACAGATTTTTTAAACAAATGTGTAAAAATGTGCTGCTTGGGACATGTCAGTGAATCACATTTAATGCATTCAGGGAAATAACAGACAGAAAAGTAACACTTTGACACAAACTTACAGTAGATTTTTCACTACGTTTTAAAAAATCAACAAAATGAACCTTAAAATAACATTTACAAAACCACATTATGACACACACTTTTTTACTTTTCTTCATTCAATAGAACTATTTTGAAACATGAGGTTATTTTCTTTACTTCCTTTTTTTTTTTTCAAACTGTTCATACTTCATTTGTAGTGTATTTGCTGTCTTTCACTTCCAGTACCCGTGGAAATATATCTGTAATGTCTTACAGAAATAGACTCAAGTGTGTTTTGCCTGTCCAAAACATCTCAGAACGACAGACCTTTGATTCAAACCTTTCTATGCTGCCAGCATAATGATACACTTGAGAAACTGGGCTGATTATCTTAATCATGCTGTCACCCAGTGCAGCAACACACTTTTTGGACTGAAGCTGGATTGCACCATGTCATTTTGGAACATGAGCACTTGTGTTTAGATGGTCTGCAAAAGTATTTATGTCTGTATGTATTCATACAGGCATAACAAAATAAAGATATCACTCTCCAGTGTCCTTTTGTCTTTGAAGGGAGGATAACAGAAACTGACCACATCTTTCCAGAAAAGAATCATAGCTTCTTTCATGTCTTTCATGCAATCATTCCATTAGCATTCCAAGAACATCTTTTCTCTTTTTTTACAACAACAGCACAATTTTCAGTGTATTGAAATGCTTCAGGAACCTTCAGGTTACTTCCTGAATCTTTACTCTATAAATGTATGCCTAACTAATTGTCAAGTTATTTTTTTTTACTTTTTTTATTGTTTCTTAATTTTTCCCAAAGTTAATTACCTTGTGTTTCTCATTCTCCATCTAAGTGAATGGAATGATTAATTCATATCTAATTTTCTGCAGGCTGGATGCCTCATCTCCCATGGGTAACTATTTGGCTTTAAGAAGCAATATCACCTCTCTTAGGCACTTCCTGACATGTATAGGCCTACATGCATACCTATATCCTTGGATCTTGGGGCATTTTATTGGTACAGTATAGCCTGGAAGTCAATATTGTAAAGAAATTTCTTATCTCCTTTCCCCCCTCCCCCCACCTTTTTTTTCCCAAGCAAATGTTTTTTAAATGTATACATCAATATTGTGTACCAGAGATTAAATTTATTTCCTTGGAAAATTCTGAACTCTAACCATGCAAAGTGTTTAAAATTTTTCTTCTCTTCATTAAGAAAATTATAAATTAGAAAACAACACTGGAAATAAAACAGAACTCTTTGAAGTATGACAGTGAATAATCTTCCAGTTTGGGAGCATATTACTAACAACTTTTGGAAGGATGTTTTTTCCAAACAATTGTACATTTCTCCGGCATGGATTTTCTCTTCATCATATATTTTTAATTTAGATGTCACAGTGAGAAATTAATATTTTAGTCTGACAGATATCATAATCAACAATCTTGAACAGATGCTTTTTTTACAAGCTCCTCAATAGAGGAACAACAGTTTAGTTCTTAGTGAAATGACATCTCCCCAGTACCTGGCATTTACTTGGGTCTCCCACAGACACAGCAACTGTGCCTTTTAAAAAAAAATGGTTTGGTTCAAGCAGATTTTTTTTCCCTGTCTCATTTGAGTGGGATTAAAATATTGGCACGTCAAAACATTAGGATTGTATGCTATTAAAAATATTGTGTTTTTCAGAACATAAAAATACTTCTGTTCAATATTGAAAATTAAAAAATTATATCTTAATGAAAGTTTAAAAACATAATTTTCTGCTTCTGAAATGAAAAATGTCATCAAAATTTTCGTTTTTGCAATGCTTATACATTGGGGAGAGGAAGAGACATGTTAGTTAATTTGAACACTAATGAATGGTTTTCAAATACCATATTTGTTGTAATTGCCATGAACTCAGAAAAACCTAATTCTGAAAATTACAATAGGATGAGTGAATGCATCAAAGGTTTTAATAAACCAATATAGATAACACTGGCTGGCTATCAAAGAGAAGAGACATTATTATTTTGATAGAGTTTATGAATACCAACATTTCAGATATAAAAAAACACTTCAAAAATTCTTGACGGTATATTTCAGCAGACCTTGTGAATTTGCACACATGTAACCCAGTCGTTTGCTCTTTAATAAATGCTTTTTTTTTTTCAGCTTGGGAGTAAACATCAATCTTGATACACTTCTATTGCTATCAGCTATAATCCTCAGCAAAGTCATAAATTCAGCATTTAAGTTCTTTCCACAGTAGTGAAGGTCTTATATGTCTCCGGTTTATGTGTATTAGTCTGACAGTTTTGGCATGTAGATACCTTGTGATATTTCCTACCTGGTTAGAAAAAATCTTTATTCATGTTTGGCAAAATTTATTCATTTATTTATTTAGGTCATAACAGAGAACCTTTAGTCCTTCCTTACTGTGTTTTATTCTTTTTTATATACAAATTCTTACAATAGATACAAATATCTGCCCTTAGTTGCTTTAAGTTCTAGACACCTTATGTCAGAAGGGTTTTGTTTTTTTTGTGTGTGTGTGTGTGTGTGTGCGTGTGTGTGTGGTATTTTGCTGAATCAACGCTAGCAATTTTTGTTATGTGTTTGTCTTTCCACTAAAGCTGTTTCCTACACAGTAATTTAAAGTGGTAGTAGTCAATTTTATTTATGACCAAATAATGAAAATATCAATGCTTTTCATGAAGTTAATATCCAACATATTTACTACTATATTTTCTGTCTAAATGCAGTTCATATAGAATTATTATAACATCACTTCTTCCTGAGAGAGAAGGGCGATAAATCTACATCATTGCTCTTGGGTCTTAACTTTTTCAACTTGATCTAGAGCTTGCAGTCTCTTTGATATTTGTTTGTTTGGCATTTCAGTATCAAGATTTGTAGTAACAGTCCCCTCAAGACTCATGTGTATACTAACGCACAGTTTTGTCTGATATTCTAAAACTTCAGATCCTTCCTGAGTGTTATCCATATTGCTGTCATTCTACCCATATTGCTATCATTCTAGTAACAGCTGAAATATGTGAGGGAGTCCTTAGCCCTTTATTTTCCCTATGAAGGTTCTTGGCTCTCAGTAATCTTTTGCCCCCACACATTTCAATGCTGTTATGAAATTACCATTTTTCTTTTGGTTTTAAACTGGTTTTTTTGCTTCTTTGGTTTGGTTTTAAACTGGTTTTAATGAATTACATTGTAATTTTTTGTCTCTTTAGAATTATTCTTGTGGAATTATTTTCTTCTTTGCCAGAAATTGTCCAACAAATGAATCATTCTTTTTGAAATTACAGTACACAATAAAAATCAAGTTACATGCTTATAATTTTCTAAATCTACTAGTAATTTCCTGTTTTCTGGTGCTAGCATGTGGATTTGATTCAATACCATATTATAGTGGTCCAGTACTCATAACAAAAAATACATCATTCCATGTCCTATTTTATAAATTCAAAAGAGAAAAAATTACCTTACTAAATTATTAAAAAATCTGCAACCATAAGCTATCAACAAAATGATCAATAAGACTGCAGATTAACCACAAACAATTCCCACATTAAGCTTGTATTTTGCTTTTCATGCTGCAAAATTGTAAACCACTGTTCATGGGAATAAAATAAAAAAAGTAAGGAAGCAAAAGAGAAATATGATGGAACAGTAGAACTACTTGAAGAATTATTGGTTTACTGTTTTGTAT
Source organism: Cisticola juncidis (assembly GCA_013400215.1). Lineage (NCBI taxonomy): Eukaryota > Metazoa > Chordata > Aves > Passeriformes > Cisticolidae > Cisticola > Cisticola juncidis. Next base: position 963,461 of record VXBR01007323.1, on the reverse strand, counting down.
TAAGAATTGTGTGCCAAATAGCAAAATTGCAAATTAAATTGTAAAATATTGTACCGGGTCTGGATATGATAGAGTTAATTTTCTTCATAACATCTCACACTTTGCTGTGTTTTAGATTTTTTTTATCTGAAATAATACTGATAAAAACACTAACATTCTAGTTTTTGCTAAAGAGTGGATACAGCCTCAAGACGTGTTGCTCACCTTGCCCCTCCAGTGAATGGATCAGGAGGTGGGGAATAGCCAGGGAAAGGGCATAACAATGCAGATAACTTGAACAAATCTGAACCATATTAACTTCCAGGTGGGAATGACCAGGTACCTCCTCTGCGGGAGGAGGGGGCAGGCTTGATGCTGTCTTTAGCAGTGGACTGGATCTGTTGCATCTTGTGCAGTGCTCTGGTGCAAGGCCTCAGGAGATGGTCTGGGGGCTCTTTGGGGCTCTTTGATGGATTATGACACACTCTCATCTGCCCCTCACATGAACATCCCATGGATGTGGCCTCCCCGGGGTGGGAGGATTTACAACTGAGCCAGTTAGTGTGAGAATGGATGTACACTCCCTCTCACCAGAAGTTACACCACATCCCCAAAACTCTCCTCCTTTCCCTGTGGTTGTGGGGGAATTTGTGCAAATCTGTCTTCAGCAGATGGGCCTGTGAGCAATGGCCTCTCTCTGAACCAAGCCAGGGATGACTTCCAGATCAGTTGCTGGGTTAGATTTTCCTGTGGATAAATTTTTTCCCTCAGGCTTGCTTATTTCTACCTAGACCTGAGATAAATGGACAATCGTACCAGTTTTGTTTTATCTCAAATTTCCTTAGGCAACTTAACTCACAGTCTGAATTTCCAGTTCAGGAGGTGCATTCAGGGAGGGGTGAGCTTAGGTTGCTGCAGCTTCTTTACACAGTTTTCACATAATGGGTGAAAAGTCCTTCATAACAATGTTTAAGACATTGACTATAACATTTTAATCTCTCACATCTTTAAAGATCATGTATTTCCATCTTCCCTGCTAGGGACATTTTCTCTAGATCAGGTTGCTCAAAGCCCTGTCCAACTTGACCTTGAATGCTTTAAATGATGGGACATCCACAGCTTCTCTGAAAAACTTCTTCCTGTGTTTCATCACTCTCAATGTAAAAATTTTCCTCCTTATCCAATCTAAACCTATTGCCTCTCAGTTGAAAACAATTGTCTCTTTTCCTGTCACTACAGACCCTGGCAAAAAATCTCTTTTCACATTCCTGTAAGTCCACTTTATATATTCAAACATCTCAATCAGGCCTTCAGAGAACTTTCTCTTCTGCAAGATGAACAGTCCCAACTCTCCCTATCTTTTCTCAAAGGAGGGGTTCTCCTTTATTCTAATATTTTTGTGGCCCACCTCTGGCCTTGCTCTAACAGGTCTCTGTCCTTTTGCTCCAGACCTGAACTCAGGGCTTCAGAAGTAGATGCAGTATTCCAGGCAGGGGTTTTACAAAAGCAAAGTAGAAAGAGAAGTTCCTGTGACTTGCTGGCCACACTTTTTCTGCTTTTTCACACTTTTCACTCAGTTTGATGTCCTCTTCAATCTTGCTGAGGATGCACTCAATCCCATTCCCTATGTCATCAACAAAGATATTGAACAACACTGGTTGCACTACAGAACTTTGAGGATATTCTCAAAGCATTCTTCTTTTGGACCGAGTCATTGACTAGAACTTGTTGGATATGGCTGCCCTGCCAATTTTTCACCCATCAAATGTTCCACTCATCAAATCCACATCTGTTTAATATATAGACAAGGATATTGTGTGGTGATGTCTAAGCTACTCTCTTCCACCTCAGTTGTGTTGGGTGTGATATCTAAATATCACTGTAGTCAGTGAAGATTTTGTCTGTACCATCAGTGAAGCTTGGGAAAATTTTCAGCTGATCAAACACACAAGAGTATTTTTAGAGTAAGCTGGATAGACTTCTAGACTTCATTAACTACAGCGGGAATTTTGGACACCAAGCTTGCAGACAAACACCCACCTTCAGAAATTAAATCACTCATATGTTTAATCTAGTGTTGAAGTGTATGTCTGACTCTTAGGGAGTATGTCTTTTTGTAATGAAGTTTATTTTACTTACAGAATGTTTTCTGTTAATCCTAATGATATTTTCTCCCCAAAATATTTCTGCAAGTTTTAAATTAATACAGACAAAGTAGAACCTGTAAAAAAAATCACTTAAATTGACTGTATAACTTTGAGTTAACCATAGCTTAAATTGTTAGATTATTTTTTTTAAGATATCTACTTTGCTTTAAATGTGCTAGATGAACATCTTTACAGAAGTTTTTGGTATTAAAATGTTAAAGATTTTTTTTTCTATCCCTAGATGAGGACAGGGGATTTGCATTGCTAACATGCATGGCTAAAAATGTTCTTGAGCCAAATGTTGCACTTCATGATAGAGCAGCAGATATTGCCCTCCCCACCCCAAACTCAACCAATGTTTCCGAGGTAAACCAATAAAGTACTGAAAAAATCTTTACATAATGTCTTACTTCTTATGTCTTTATATAAAGACAGGTCCTTTCTCCTACACTCTCCTCCTCTCTCTTTATCTCTCCTCTCTTCTCTTTCTCTTTTCATTTCTTTCGTCCAAAAGACTGAAATCTCACTTGCACTGAGTAACTGTATATTTTAAGGAAATCAATCAAAAGCTGGGAATGAACTACACTTGTTTGTTGCATTCTACAGCTATGATGAGTTGAAATCTGCCAGCTGTACAGCTTGTCCACAGCTGTTGTCTCTCCAATCTTTTTATAATATCCATTTTCTCTCCAACATTTACAAAGTTTATAAGTGCAGTGAGAGTTCATCAAAATTATTCTAGTAGAGAACACTACTGGTATTACAGCTCTTCGTTTTAAACTATGCATAGGGGAGTCTATGCCAGAAATAATTCTTCATATAATCCTGAAGACAGCACAGATGTCTGTGTTTGATCTAAGAAGGCATAATTAGGAGAAAATGCTGACAGAAATAGAATATACATACCACCAAGTAGATCAGAGGGGAAAAAAACTGTGCAGAGATAGCTGAAATGCTAATGTTTGGGGAGGTTAATGTGTAGTTTGACTGTAAACCAAAAGACCAATAGAGAGGATGGAAAACAAACAAACAAATGAAACCAGACATTAACTAAAAATATCCCACTACCACCAAAATAATCCCTATTTGAATACCATTTGCTGAGGAAAACTGAAACTTCTCCAGATTATTGTTTTGTTCTGTGAATACTTGTACTACCAGTTCACAGTAAACTGCAAGAAGAAAGCTTGTTCAGAAGGTAAGTTAAATACAAATTGGGGTATGTTTAAATGTGTATACATGTATCAGAGTTTTCAGTACTGAAACCATAGCACTGTGAAATTTTGGACACATGGAGAAAACATATGCTCTCACCTGTACAAAGAGCATCTGTTTCCTTGCTTACTTAAATCTTTTTCATATCCCATGAGACCTATTGCAGAGTAACAGCTGATTTGGCAGTTGCTGAATAGTTGACTTTTGTGCCAAAAATGTGTGTAGTCTGATGTGCTCCTGAAGTCCAGGAGAGGTTATTATGTCTATTATGATAAATAAATTAAAAAATAAAGCATTGACATGTCCCTGACTCTGAAATCTAAGGTGGTATATATTCACTTTATTTCCCCTTATTTTGGGTTAGCCTCAGTAGCATATTTGTACTAGAGATGCAGTTGGATTGGCTCAAAATCAAGATGGGAAGTATAGAGATAGGGAATACTCAGATAGGTACATAGAGATAGGTAGTGCTCAGTGTTCAAACTTTTCCTTTGTCTATCTCTTCTTCAGAAGTATGTATAAATACCCTGTGAGGCTTCTGTTGCCTCACCGAAAACAAATCAGCTGTTGGGAGGAATGGGTTAAAAAAAGCAGAACACTGGCGAGGAGGATTGTAAAGGGCTTTGTATCTTGAAATAAGCCTTGGTAAACCTGTGTGAACAGGAGGCCAATAATCCTCCACAGCATAAAACAAGTTTAACAATGCCTGGGTCTGTGCTTGTGTACCACTGCCCGTGTGTTCCTTCAGGGATTCTCATGTAAGCAAGGGAACAGATGCTCTTTGTAAGTAAGGCAATGGAAATATGTTTGGTCAGTGTTCTACCTGTGTGTTTGTGGCTGTCTCGGCTGCTGGCCTGTGCTGACTCATACATCAGCTTTTAAAGGTGTTACAACACAGAAATAGTAGAACCTGGAATAACTTTGTTGGTTACAGGAAATAATGTCTGGTTTCTATATAGAATCATAGGATGGGTTGTGAGGGACCTTAAAGATCATCTATTTCCAGTCCTTCCTGCCATGGATACCAGTACATACATATAAGTCAATATGCTTTTTATAAATCTATATAAACACCGACATAGATATACAGATGCAGAGAGACACATGAAATTATATATACATGTGCAGAGAGATACATGCAATTATTTAAACCTACCCCTGTTTTCTTAATGAGCCAGGGCTGGACAAAGGTGATGCAGGGTCTAGTTTTTGTTTTCTGGGGAGATCTTCCTTGTGGGAGAGGTGAGGACTGGGAATTTCTCTCCTGCTTGAAAAAAATTAACTGGGACTGCATAGATAAGGAACCTTTTTGGGAAAAGATGATATGATGATAAAAAGAACTATGAAGTGTAGTGATGACATAACACAAAGGGTCACTAAGGGGAAATTCAGCTCCTGAATTTCAGATAGCATTCTTTGACTTTCCAGAGCTACAGGATTCTTCCCTGTGGAAGAGTTTTTAGCAAGATCAGATGAGATTTATCAAGCTGACTCAAATGAATTTTTCTGTCGAGCTGGTCCACGGTCCTGCATGACCAGGCATCTGCAGTATCTACAGTTATTATCCTAAAAGGACTGCATAAGCTCTCTGAACCACCATTACTATTTGTAAACACCTGTTCTCTCTGACCATTTATGAATTTTCAGAAACAGTTTATGCTCATTACTTACATGTATTGTCAATACAGAGCTTGGTCAGTTCTGCAGCAGAAACTATGTGGGGTTGTTTTTGGGATGGTCAGATTTTCCACAGTAATCAACACATTTATGAAATTTTTGACCATCAGTTCTCTTATGAGGCACAGTATGAAATACAACATATATCAATATAAGCCACTACAATTTTAAAAACTAATTATCAGTCAGTTATGAATTATTATAAATAACTATCACAATAAATTAGATTTTAAAAATATATTATTATTTTGTGTACATAGAATAACAATATTTTATAGAGGATTTACAATAAACATTTTAAAAGATTTACACTCTTCACGAAAAAAGGAAGAAAAAATAAAAACATACAAACAACTCTCACAATTTAACTCTATTCATTTGAAAATCAAAGATATATACTTATAACCCAGTGACAAGTTTGATTTAGCTTTTCAATGGCATGAAGGAACCAGTCTGAGAAAAAAGTATTTTTTTCATGGCGAACAAAGAAGTATTTGATCTATGGATGGCAGATCAAGGGTTCATGTGTATCTGATAAAATCCTCAGTGCAAAAATCAAAACCAATCAGACAATAATGAGAGATCAGAATTATAGAAGTTAGTTTTCTGAACATTCAGGTTGTGAACTGATTTTATCAAACAAGTTGAGGTCAATTTCCCCATTTCCAGTGGCCTGTTTGAACTCCATCACTGAACAGGTGAGACAGTTTAGATGTTTTATGTGTTTTATCTAGTGGATACGTACAATCAAGAGAAGAAAAAAAACATTTAGCTGGTTAGAGGTCTATTTATATAAATTGAGATAAGAAGTGACAGAATTTATTCACCTCCATATCTTCACTGTCTTGAATTTCTCATCAACTTGGCAACTCAGGGAATAGAGGTAATTACCTAGCTGAATTATAAAATGGCTCTTGATAGAGTTACCCTGGGAGTCTTGGTGCATGACAAATTGACTATGAGCTGGCAGTGTGCCCTTGTGGCCAGAAGGGTCAGTGGTATCCTGGGGTTCATGGGAAAGATTGTGCCCAGCAGGTCAGGGGAGGAGATCCTGCCCTTCTGCTCAGCCCCTGTGAGGCCACATCTGGAGCACGATGTCCAGTTCTCATCTCCATAGTTCAAGAAAGATAAGGAGCTACTGGAGACAGCCAGTGGAGGCCACAAAAGTGATCCTAGGTCTGGAGCATCTCTCTTATGAAGAGAGGTTGAGGGAGCTGGGTCTGCTTAATCTAGAGAAGAGAGGACTGAGAGAGGATCTCATCAACACATAAATACTTAAAAGGAGGTGTGAAGAGGATGGTGCCACATTCTTTTCAGTGGTGCCCAGCAACAGGAGAAGGAGTAATGGCCATAAACTAAAACACAAGAAGTTCTGCCTCAATATCTCTATAAAATTGCGCCTTCAAAATATTTTTATTCCAAGGTATGAGTAACGTATAATGGTAGATTTATTTCAAAGTTGTTCTGCATCTTTCCATTCACCTGATACTTGAAAAAAGTCACCAGCTTTGGGAAATTAGTTGTATTATTATTATGAAAATAAAGTTACTATAAACTGACATGTAGAAAATTTTTTTACTTTGATCTTCTATACATTGAAAGATGATAGACACAAAAAATATGCATTCAAGCAAGACGTTTAGATCAACAATGCTTAGCTGATGAAAAAATTAGTGTTTCATACTTTGGGGGATAACAAACTGCTTAGAATAAAAATGAAATATTTCAACTTGATCCTGTAACTTTTGAATGTAGTGACTACAGCATTCACTTAGAATAGTCTTACAACCTATCTTGTTTATTTCAACGAGAAAATCCTATGCATTCAGTTTTTGTTATAGAATTTAGGTATATTTATATGATCTGTAAGCTTTAAAATATCATTACCTAAAATGGAATTTATCCTTTAGTCTCTCCTAGCTCATAAAGTGTCTGTTTCTCTAGAAAAAAAGAAAAGTTCAGTGAAATTTATATAGTACCATGAAAGAAGAGGAATCCGTCTCGTTCAAATCTGCAATGACTTAAAGACTATACCAATCTACTTTATCCAAAAAAGTTTTAGTAATCATCTCACTGCTTCAAGATATGATTTAAATGAGTATTACAATGATATATTTCTTTATCCAAGATTAGTCAAATGATATAGTCTTTGCAACAGCAGACTGAAAAATACAACAATTAAATTGTTGATTGAGTACTGAGTTATACAAGCTTGTCTCCCAGGTACAAGTTTTCTGTAAAGAAGAGGAGTAGGAACAGCGTGTGTTCAGTCTCCTGTCACTTATCCAGGGTTTTGGTTGTAATGGCTGGACAGACATAGAGGCTTCTGCACTCTTAGGTCCTGTCAAACTATAAAGGATAGTTCTTTGTATCCGCAGCATTTTTTTATTTATGAGACAATAATTTGTGCTGTTCTTTTCTACAAGTCACAAAAATTTCAAGGAGCTGTGGGTCTCTGTAAAATTCCTATCTCCAAGTCTCTTTGAAATTAGTAAAAAACATCACAGTGGAAGAGAGAAGGGAAGGAAAAAGGCAAAGGCAAATTTTATAAAAACTAGCTTTAATGTAACAAAGAAGCAAAATGAAAAAAAAAACCTCATTCCTATTCTCTGTAAATTGATAAAAACATAGTTGATTATTAGGCATTGTAGAGAAATAATATATCTTTTAATTAGCTTTTTTTGGTAAACAAAGTTAAAAAGACCAAAAAATTCAAAGCTTCCTTCTATCATTATAATTATAAATTTAGTAAATAAGCATTGGACAAGCTTTTAAATTTTAACCTTAAAACTTCTCATTTTGTGAACACCAGAACTTAAACTAGGCTTTATATAAAGTTCAGTAATATTCTTCCTGCAGTATTCAGCAAGTGACTTGGTTTGTCTTGGTTGCTTGAGAGACCCATGTGAAACTTGGCAGAAACTGCACAGGTTCAGAAGTTATTCATGGGAGGAGGAGATGTGTAGAAAACCTGCACATAGTTACGAGCACCCACACAAAGTTATAGCTCATTCCCAATTCTCATTTAAATGAATAAATAGATGAAAAAAACAAACAAAACAAAACAAAACCCACAACAGATTACAGTGACTTTTGTGTACTTATTATCTTAGAACACCATGCAAATGTACTAAGCTATCCTGCTACACATTGAGTGCTATAACAGCAACTATTTTGAAGAAGTAAAATCAGAATGAAGAAAAAACAATTTCTTTTTCCTAACTGGATGATTGATCCATTATTTCTAATCCTAGTCATTTAATCTTGTCAGAGGTGAAGAAAAAATAGAAATCTGTCTAGTAGCACACAGAAGAAAGAGGAAACATCTATGGCTTTGTAATTTTGTACAGAAACATGCTCTCTATTAGGTACATGCCTCGAGTTCTTCTCCAACCCCAAGAGAGCTTGAATTAACTCACAAATGAAAACTTGGCAGTGTACAGGTGGAGAGGATTGGCTGAGTGAACTGCACTTCTACTCCTGTGTAGCAGCTGGTAATGGAGTGTGTTAGAACTGATGAGGCGTGTTTCAGTAAGGATCTACGTGCTGAAATACGCATAATATTGATCGCAGTGACCACATCAGCTGAATTTCCTCAGACCTAAGGTGAAAGAGCTCATGAAAAAGAAAGGTTACCACTGAATAAACAACTGTTAGGGTACTCATTAGACAGGATCTCTTGTATCCAAGTCTCAGACTGATATAATAGGGCTGAGTTTGAGCTTGAAACAATAAATATCTAAGCCTGTGCTAGTCAGCAAATATTTCCTTCATAATAAATAAAGGTAAATTTATAACTAGAAGAGTGCTTTATGGTAATATGAAACACATACCTAAAAACTTTAGATGAATCATACTCTGGAAATGTGTTTCCATTAGCCATTAGCCATAGACTTTGAGCCACATATTTAAAAAAAAAAAAAAAAAAAAGTAGGCAGCTGAATTTATGTTTCTAATCAATTCTTCAATGTGATTCATCTTTTTCTCTGAACAATCCTTTTCAAATATACCTATTTTGAAGGCTGTGTAAGCTGTCACTTTCTAAAGGTTGGACTACAAAGTGTTACTGGTTACCTGACATGCTTTACAAGCTCAGTCTTGAAAGAACACCTGAGATTATACCAGAAAATTTAAAATTCTACTCTTTAGAGAAGTGGTCCAGAGAAAACTGCAAATGTATATTTATGCAGATTCATGATTTCTAAATGTGATTTTTATCTTTTTAGTAAGTGTATAAAAGGGTTTTTAATGCTGTACTTAATTCTTTCAGAAATGTTGTATCTAAGAAATAATCTTATATGTGTTCAGAAAAGCTGTATTTTTTAGTAATTGAAGTGAAAATTCACATGGTAATGGTTCTGCAGTAATTTGTCACCAAAGACTGATATGGCATGAAGGGCAAGAAAGCCCAACTATGGAAGGATAAGAGATATAAATATAAGTATAAATTATAAATATAAATAATATATCTACCTTCACTCCATATAAGAAAGTGAAGTTTGTTGATGAGATAAGAAATGCTAAAGTATTTTCTTGTGAGAATCATGGACTTAAAGTGCTCAGGGCCCTTTTCTGGTGAGCAGAAATGGTGCTGGGGAATGAACATCAGCAACAGTCTGATGATGTTATCCACAAAGACTGTCTTGCTGAAAGGGCTCATGAGAAAGTTACATTGGAAATAAGGAATAATCGTTTTTACAGTGAAGGTGGTAAAACACTCTAAGAGGTTGTCCAGAGAAGTTGTGGATGCCCCATCCTTGAAAGAGTTCAAGGCCAAGCTGGACTGGCATTAAGCAACCTGATCTGGTAAAAAGTGTCACAGTCCATGGAAAGAAGTTTATGAATGAATATTGAAGGTCCTTTCCAACCCAAACCATTGTATGACTGCTCATTAAATCTCGTCCTATTTAAGCACAAATATGTGCTAAATTTGCCTCAAGGAGTAAAATAAAAATTCAGCAAGAAAACCCAGTCTGGGTATACACTGAAACACTGACATGCTTCAAAATTGGATGTAATTGGATATAATCAAATGTAATCAAAGTTTTGGCCATTCTATGTTCAGCTAACACCTTCTTGTGTGAAAATTTATATTCCATTTTCAAGTCGTTATTCCTATATTCCATACTCCTGAACATATATAAGAGTAAAGTTTTCATGCTCTAATGATGTAAAATATATTTTAACTATGTCTATAGTTTTGCCTTTTATCCTTCTAATTAGATCAAATTAGAGATAGAAATAAACTAGTGACATTCCTCTGCAGTAATCGTATGGTGAGATGTGGAAGGAGAACTTTTATGAGAGATGCTGTGTGCTGACAGTGCAGAACATCTCCAGAAATTAAAGAAAACATAATCCTGATCATCTGATAATACTTGAAAAGAACCAAATTACTCAAATTTTCATTATGTGAACTTTTTAATGTTTCTTTACCATCAATACGTAGGATAACACAAGACAGTCTAAATGTTTTCCCTCTACATAGTCTGTAAGTAATTTACATGGTCTTTAAGTAATTGATAACAATCATTTTTTAAATTTAGTCATACCTAGGATAAAAGGGTCAATGTTTGGCCAACATGTAATCTCCTGGAAGACTAACAATCATGCAATATATTTTAATTCCTAAGTATTCTTTATCAAAAGAAAATATTCTTTACAATGTATATCTTTCATAGGCATGTTTCAAAATTAATCATGGTTAAAAGGAGTTAAGGGAAAGTAGGTACATTATATTAATGTATGAGTTGAAACTTTAAACACACCTCTATTTCATTTTCTTGAATTAGTTAAAATTAGTATTTCTGAATTTAATTTTTTTTTTTTTTAATAACAATACCATCTTTGTTGTTTCATCAGCATGTGCAACTTAAAGGTCAAAGTAAATGGAATTCATTCGAGTTGTGTTGTAGACTTTTCTGTTAAGAAAAATGAGCTCTGACTCCAATCTCTCATGAATAAGCAGGTTCATTGCCCAGAAAATTTAAACAGAAAATAATTTAGAGTTTTTTTAAATTAAAGTATGAGTTATTATAATGCACCCTCATAGAATGTGTTTGATTCAAAACCCCATAGAGGAGAAAAAGAAAAAACTGGCTCTCGGGCTTAAAGTCATTTTGTTTGTTTCATGAAATTAAAATTTTACCTTTCTAATAATATTTTTTCCTTTTAAAAACTGTAATGATGGAATTAATATGATATTAGATCAAGGAAATTAATTCAAAGGAATGAATTCAGTATTTTCAGTTTAATCAGATTTTGTATATACAACAGTTTTTAAGAGAGATGTCACCCCATGTATTTTCAGGAGATAATTGTAAGAAATACTGCGTGGTTTTACAGGTTATTTTTGTCTTTTATGGGGATTTATAATCTGTTCTAACTTCTCTATAATGAAAGGAAATTAAAAAGAAGAGTTGTCTTATTCAAACTAAAATGGTAAGAGTCTCAAATCAGGTCTGCTTGATGAATTTCTAGTATAAAAGACATATTTGCTTGATTACAGACAGCTGAAATGGCCATATGGTTGAACCATCAGCCAGGGAACAAAGTAATTGTCCCATGGATAACAATAATGTGAACATTCTCTTGGAATATCCAGTATCATTTCCAAGTTTGAGGCATTTTGTCATGTTGCAATTTCTCAGTGGATTTTTCCTGGCTTCTGTCGTATTAGTGAATATCACAGTGTTATCCTTTTCTGTAGTTTCTTCAATCACATGTATTTGAATTAAAAATAGAGGTTAGTACACAAAAACATTTTTGGTTTCATACTGATTGTGTTTCAGTCTTATTGTTATTATTTGCAGGATTTTTCTTATGCTTCTATACATTCCACATTCATTGGAAATAAAGAGTCATCTCTACTTAGTATTAAAAGAAATGAAAGAAATGAAAAAAGAAAACCATTCCTGGTATTATTGGTTAAATAAGAAAAAGATAATAATCTTGAACACTCCTGTCAATAAATGCAGCAAATATATTTAATGCAGACTTCTATATTTTTCCTTTTAAAAAAAGAAAGCAGAACTTTATAATTTTCTTGCTTTTCTATTGCCATGTAGCTGTTAATTGTCTACAGAGAAACAGATTGTTAGAAAATATGTAAACCCCTTTATTTTCTTTCTTCCTCTAGTCTCTGGATAAAATATGATTTTCGTTAAATACAGCATAGTTGTACTTAAATAGCTTGACACACTTCATATCTAACTCTCAATTTGAATTAAAGTAATATTTGATGGCAAAAAGAGTATGAGCTAGAAAATTGTTGAAAGAGAAAAATAAATCATCCTGCTAAGGTCTTCTGAAGGTAAGGTAAAACATGAAAATTTAATCTAAGAAGATTAAAACACAACCAAAAATAAATACATATAAAATTAAAAATGGGCTTCCTTTGCGGGGGGAGAAAATCCCAAAACAAAAGAAACCATACAAAATTTAGATATTAACTTGAGCAAATTAAAAACTTGCAAAAAACCACAGTTTCCATGAGTGTTTATGGGACAGTAGGTAGCAAAATAAGTGTGACTTTGATATGCTTTTGCATAAGAAAAGAGTCCTGTAGGTTTTGGAATATATATATGCAATTGTATCAAGGAAAGAAATATTTAAAATAGTTACATTATGTAAGCTCCTTATAAACCATTACAAATATTATTATACCTACTAGAAACAAAATTAATATAATTTGAGAAAAAATAACAAATATTAAATCCTCATTAAAGGATAATCTTCAGAGCTGCTAGTAAGGGCAATAAAAAGAATTTTATGAACAGCTAAAATTAGCACAAAACCAATACTTCCTTGACATTTGGAGAGAAAAAAAATGGTGTAATTGTGTGGAGAAGTGGTCCTTTTCTTTTTCTTCTGATTTTCATAGAAGAAAAGTTTATAAATACAATAGATTTCTAATCAGTTTGGTTATTTGGTTAAAAATGACAAAGCAACAAATCAATTTGTGTCTATTTCCTATGAATATAAATATAAGAGCAAAAAGGCACTCCAGATTCCAGTACTGATACTAGCTTTAAAGAATACCAAAGTAGACACCATATATTTAACATATGACCTTTACCTACTTGCTTGAGATTGCAGTGGCTGTAGACTTAGCAGGACTTTCTGAATAAAGCTTACAACAGATCATGTGATGTTTGAAGACCATGTAAAACTAGAGATGCAAGTAGGCCCAAACAGCCATTCTCCACAGTCTTTGCTTTCAGGGTCTTCCTAGGTGCTTTCTTTTCTGACTGTATGAAAGCTTATTTGCTGCCATTTTACTCAGCCAGTGTGCAGTTACTAAAAGTTACTCTCAGTTTGCAAGACAGAGCACTGTGACCATAACCTTTCCTTTCATGGAAGCCTTTTAATTCTCATTCAGTCCTCTTCTTTTAACTGAGGTTGGACCTACATCAAGAAAGAATAATATCTTCATGCCCTTAAACATAACCTCTTCATTTTTCCCTACCGCCTGTAGCATTCTATCCTTGTCCCAGGTGTACAACAAGGTCAAAATCACGATCCCTCCTACACTGTTAGTCACAGATGGCCTCGATGTGGGATTCCTATGGCATTTCTGATCCAGATTAGATAGTCTTTCAAGTTGTGTGACTGAACTACATATGAAATTTTCCATGAAAAAGATGATGTCAGGACTTCATGTCCCCTCTGAAATGCTCAGAAGCTTAATGTCCCTCCTTTGCTGTGAGCTGTCTGAAATTTCAAGTCATCTTTTTGTGTCAGTAAGATTTTGCTTAAGGATTTATTATGCCTTGCCAGTGTTTGTTTGTTTCCCATTTTCTGGAAAGGTTTGAATTTGAACTCAATAATAATTTAAAAGGGAGAAAAGCTAGACTTTGTCTTGGGATCTTTACCTCTAAATCTAAATAAGAGGGTCCAGTAATTCAAACTAAACTGGGCCCAGTAATTCAAATCTACAGCTAAATAAATATGTCACTCTATTTATATTTTTATGTTGGTATGTTTTCATTCCCTGAATATTTATTAGCCATGTTGTACATGACTAAAACACAAACCTCTGTTTTGAAGTGCAGTTCATAGGTATCAAACAAGAAGATGGTTCATAGCTGGATGAATTTAGATGGCTAGCTAACTAAATTGATTTTTTTATTGAAGATAAGAAAACCAGATGTTTCATCACAGATGAATTAATATTTGAAGGGACTGTATGACCCTCAGTTATGTATCCAAGGCTCTTCATGTTCAACCACTCATTTAATAATCTTTTTCCATTTTTGTTATAAAGCACTTTATATCAAAAATCTTAATTATATATATAAATCAAAAATATTTTCTATTATCTATACAAACTAAAATTCAGCATTTTTTAGTGAAACCACAGTCTTTTTCCACAGCACTTCTTGACCTTAGCAGAGAGTATAGTTCAGTACATATAACAAACCCATTAGATTTAGTCTATTCCAGATAAACATGTAGAAACATAATAAAAAGATAAAATGCCTCCTAAATCTCCTAAAGGAGATGCTGCAATGATTTCTTTCTTCCCAATGATGAAAATTAGTCATGCAAACATATGTTTATATAGCTGAAGTTAGGTTAAGAAGTGATGGATCAAAAGAGGATATTTGTGCCACTTAAAAAATCATGAACAAAGCAGTCATATATGTGGTAACTCTGTGATAAAGTTTAGTGTTAAAAGAGATGATCAAGCTACTTCCATTTGTAAATATTAAATTTCTGTGTTGTGTCCATTTATTCTGTTTAGACGAATGATTTTAAGATCAAGCCTTAAAAATATTTGTGGGTCTCAGACAAACACCAACCTCCCATACATTTCTACTCAGCTGTACCTAATGCTAAGTAAAGAAACAGAATAATGTTATTTGTAACTGAAAAATACAAATAGATATAAAAGGTTCCTTAATGTTCCTCTTATCCTGAGAAAAATGATTTTAAATAGTGAAATATCAAATTAGAGTTTAAAATCTAATGAATTCAAGTAAAAGAGCTATGCTGCCCTCAGAGTTTATCATCTATGCAAGACAGAAAACCAGAAATGCTTACTTGAAACAGATTTTAGAGATGCCTTGTCCATTATCATTCTCAAAACGGGATTATCATCAAGACAAAGCCAGATCAGTCAGATTTGAAGCATGAAAATTCCACGGACATGGTTTTTAATTCATCCCCTCTGGACAATATTTTACAGTGATGAACTTTCTGCCAACTTAAAAGGTTTTTCCTGAGGTTTAATCTCTCCCTCAAAACAATTCTGCTACACCATCTGCAACTACAGGGAAGCATTTGAATCTGCTTTATTTGAAACTCCCCTCCAAATAATTATAATGTCAGATCATCAGGCTCCTCTCTACCAGACTACATGAGTCCAGTTCTTTCAGTCTGACCTCCGTTGTAGGTTATGCACTAGTTCTTTCACCATCTTGGTAGTTTTCCACAGGGCCTTGCTCAACTGCTCAGCCTTTTTTGGAGGCATTTCTGCCGTGGGGCTAAGTAATATAGAACTGGGCCCAGTAATTGAGATGTAACTTCCCCAGGGCCAAGATGAGATAATAACAACAATGGGATAATAATTTAACTCAACTTCTTGGTTCTCCTCCTCCTAATGTAACCCTCTATGCACTGAACCTGCAATGAAATACACACTTTGCCATCATCTTTGTGCCTGCAGTAACACTGAAATCCTTTTCAGCTAAACTATTTTTCAGCTATTTTACTCTTATCCTGCTCCCAGGCAGATGGTCACTCTCTCCAAGGTGCAGAATTTTATGCTTCTCTTTGATGAAGATGAACATGCAAATTTCATTGTGAATAATGTTGAAAATGTCATATGTGCATCTTTCTGTATCAAGACTTTGAAAATATTTTATTGTATTGAATCTTCAGCTATGGTGTGATTTGAATGTAGATAGTGTATATTTTCCTACATATATGAGCATAAGCTCAGAATCCACTAAGCTGATGGAATTTTAGATGAAAACTAAGATTCTCAACAAGGTCAGTCCTGAAGCAATATTTACAGGAGCAAAATGTATGGACCCAATTGATTATTTCTGTGCCCAAAATATTACAGTCCTATGCTATGTGCAGGAGACAGCTGTAAATTTTAGTCATTCTAGATCATAGTAAATTCTATGTCTCATTTTACAGAATAAGTATACCCAAATATTCATGGAAATAAGATAACACTACTCATGTTTGATACCAGTATTGCGGAACTATTTCATAGTTCTCCAATGCAAGGTTCACTGTGCCCTTTGTTGCTTGTGCTGGTCTTGCAAAGCTGCACTTTCCTCAGCTCCTTTACTGCTGGGTCTTAGAATTCTTAGAAGTCTTAGTGGTTTCTGCCTTTCACCACACATTTTCTTAGCTCCACCTACAGCCAGTATTGATGTGGCAGTAATATCTTCAGAGCTCTGGATTCCTCAGGTCTACAGACCAGATGTAGCACTATGGCCTTACAAGAAATAGGACAGTAGTAAACTATTACAAACTTTTGATGGTAAAGTCCTTCATAATGACTAAATTAAATTGAAATGTGTCTTTCCATTTATTTTATAACCTGAAGATAAGGAGACTAATCAAATGTATTACAGTTACAAACAGATTCAAACTGCCAACACTCCAATGTAGCATTTCTGGTGGATGTAGAGAAATCCACTCTAACACTATGCAGGTAAAATATTGACATATACCATATGGCAGTCAAATACATATTTTTGGTGAAAGTGTGAACAGCCTGGAGAAAATCTGATTAATTAGTTAGAGCAGTTTACCGTGTTTCACGGAGAAGTTACACACTGCAAAATTTTAACTGAATTCAGGAATATTCTTTAGTTGTTTGTCCTATGAATGTCTGAGATTATTTACAGCTTCCCTCCAGCAATACAAAATGGTCTTCTATAGCAGTGACCTTTAAGAGAAAGAAGTTTTTCTAAAGTACTAGAAAGAAAACAGCTGACATGAGCTGTATGAACTTTAAGGGAACTCATAAGAAAAGATCTTAGGGTAGATGTGAAGACACACAGACTCTTCTTTCATTATTGTGCTGAAATCATTTTTATACGTAGGTAGACTTCCTCAGTGTTGCCAGGCTAAGAGGACCTGGCAAGAAAGTTCTACCTTCAGAGCTAGTGCAGAGTCTTGGGGGAGACAGGACTCTTCTTCCTTGACCTTAGACATTCAAATATTCAGTGTTAGGAAAATTTTTGTCCACGATTGACCAAGGCTAATTTTACAGGCAATATATATATTGCTAATCACCCAAGGAAATTCATATGGCTTCAGATCAGAGTTCAAGTTTCTATTAACTGTGCTACAGAGCTTTTATTTCTCCAGCTGACTCCAAGAGGAGTCTAGGATTATTATTACAAAAGTAGAACTCAGAACACCTTTCTGCTATCCACACATAAATTCTGTTTGAGTTGGTGTAGGGTGCTTGAGATATTCTTGCGGGCATATGAAAGAGAACACAAAAACAATTAATGTTTGTTTATTTTCTGAAAGAACAGGTGAGTCTGAAGTAGGATACATAGCAAATACAAATGTTTAGAGGTGCCTCTGTGTGGGTAATTGAAATAAAACCCCCAAATTCTAAGACAGCTGAAGTCATGGCAAACATTCAGCATCAAAGTTTAAGGATATTTATTCTTAGGTTCTTAAAGAAATTTTTAATAAAAATACCTATGCTGTTAATCACATTCTGTTCATTCAACCTGTTTCTGACACTTACAGAGTGCTGCTAGTGTGCTAGACCTGAAAGTGTCTTTCAAAGATATTTTGTAGTTTTTATAACCTTGCTCCATTTATTTAAATTAGTATAACTGTAGTCCCTACTAGAACAGCTAGGGCTATCAAAGTCAAACACACTAGATCAGACACATCCATGCTATAATATGCTGAGTGAGGTTCACAGAACATTTTTTAAATGACTGGTATTTCAATGGCATTTAGTAAATTAGAAAGAGAATTAAATTCAAAATTAGCAGTAAACCACAAATATGTAATTGCATCCAAGACTGTATTCCTTTTATATAATGTTTATACATGGCCTAAATAATTTTATTCTGGTTTTATGGCAATTAACCACTGTTAGAAGTATTCAAATTGCTTCACTTGATTTTTTGTATTTTTTTATTTTATCTCATTTGTCAAAGCTGTTGTCCCTTCATAGACAATAAAAAAATATTTCTTAAAAATTGTTTGCCATGGTTTCTCTTCTTAATGAGCTGTCATGATACACAGCTTAGCAAAGGATGTAATTGTATGTCTGTACAGAATAAATAAAAAATAGATTCTACATCAGCCACACAGTTTGGTTTTATCATTAATATCCTTTATTTCAGTACTCAGATTTTCTGAGTACCCTGGGATGTTTTCCAGCAGAATACATTAATGTATTATGTTACTCACAGGACAATTGATTTCTTCTGACTTGTTTTTGATGTATGAAGTATTTTCTTGGATGGGAGAAAGATTGCTCATCATGAAGTATAATTAATTTAGCAAAATGAACATTTCATCTTTAGTGTCTCCATCTCATTATATTTTACTCTACTAATGTTTAGTTTTACATGTTATTGTTTCTATACAGTTGCCACAACTTATTTGAGACATTTACATGAATAATGTTCATAATAAAGTTATTCTATTTTCTTTGATTTCATAAAAAATTATCTATTATTTTAATTAAAAAATATATGAAAGATTGTGTTGCTTTTTCAATATTTTCTTTAACATCACTTTCTTAATCGATCAAGGTTTTATTCTAAGATCAAACTAATTTTCTTCCATTTCAGACGTAGCATCCAGTTCTCCAATTCAAAACCAGTGTATGGCCAAGTCTTTCACAATGTCTACACTACAAAGAGGAAATATTAAAAATGCACATGGATTTACTGCAAGTATATAACTGTAAATTTGATGTCTTTCTTGATAAGAAATTTTACAAAAAAAGGGAAGCCAGGAAAGTTGCTGACATGGATTTATTAAATCATTTTGTGTAGTAAAACACAGGATATCACAATAGCTATTTGGGAGAAGGTGAGAACGGGAGTAAGAATTACACTATTCAAGTCGTTTTTGAGAGAGGGGGTATGCTTCAGACTCAGGCTAGTAGAGATATTCAAGTAAGATAAGCCCCAAGACTGATTCTGTTTAATAATTTCATAAATATTTTTGGGGGTGGAAAGAATGTGTGAAGGATATTTATTTGTGACTGTCATTGTTTGACACTGGCCCAATGCCAAGGAAATGAAAGCCATTTTCTCACCCTCCCCTGCCACAGCTGGGCAGAGGAGAGAAAAAAAAAAAATTAACAGAGTTAATTAGTTGAGATTAGGACCAGAGGAAAATACCTCAAGGACAAAAGAGGCTCAGCTTAAAGTTGCAAAGTGAATTTATTATTAACAGAATCAGAGGAGGATAATGAGAAGCAAAATAATCCCTTAAAATACCTTTTTACCCCAACCCCTCTCTCCTTCCCACTGTCAGCACAGGGAGAGAGGACATGAGGTTTTGGTCAGTTCGTCATCCCAGGTTTTCTTCCACTGCCCTGGGAGAGGAATCCTTCCCCTGTGAGGCCCTGGACTCCCTCCCATGGGAGACAGCTCTCTGTGAACTTCTTCAGTGTGGGTCCAACCTCACTAGCAGCAGTCCTACAGTACCTGCTGCAATGTGTGTCCCTCCCATGGGCACAGAGTCCTCCCAAAACGTGGGCTGTGGTACAGGGTGCAGTCCTCCAAGGACAGGCTGCTCCAGCCTGGAAACCGGGGGCCTCTCTCCATCAAGCCTCCCACTGGATCACAGCCTCCTCCAGGCATCCACTGCTCCGACATGGGCACCTCCCCACGGGCTGTGTGCGGATCTCTGCATCCCCCATGGATCCCCACGGGCTGTGGGTGGATCTCTGCATCCCCCGTGGATCCCCATGGGCTGTGTGTGGATCTCTGCATCCCCATGGAGCCCCATGAGCTGTGGGTGGATCTCTGCATCCCCCATGGATCCACAGGAGCTGTGGGTGGATCTCTGCATCCCCCATGGATCCACAGGAGCTGTGGGTGGATCTCTGCATCCCCCATGGATCCCCACAGGCTGCAGGGGCACAGCTGCCTCACCATGGTCTCACCATGGCCTACAAAGGAATCTGGGCTCTGGCACCTGGAGCAAGTCCTGTCCCTCCTTCTCCACTGACTTTGGTGTCTCCATGTTGTTTCCCCTCCCATGTTCTCACCTCCTCCTCTCAATCTGGGGAAAAAAGTGGGTTTACTTTGATTTTCTTCTTAAATATATTACCACAGAGATATTACCAGCCTCTCTCATTGGCCCAGCCCTGGCCAGCAGCTTGTCCATCTTCAGAGCCATCAGGAATTGGCTCTGCCGGACGTGGTGGGAGCTTCCAGCTGCTTCTCACAGGAGCCGCCTCTGTGGCCCCACTGCTGCCTAAAACCAGGCTGTGCTAAACAAACACATGTACATAAAACTAAAGAAAATCTGATGTATTAAAGAAAATCAGACAGCTTGACAGAAAGGATGAATTCACCTTGAAGAACAGGCTAATGAATATGAAATAAAAATAAATGCTGCAAAATAGGAGGAAGACTAATTAGACCTTAATAACAAACAAACAAAAAAAATTCCATTATAGTATAAATAGACAAATCTGCCATATGAAGCCTCTTTGTGGGAAGTGGCTGTCTGTACAACAGTGTTCAAAAGTACCATAGGCATATTTACATATCCCCATTTCAAGTCTGACAATAAGTTTTCTCAGCAATTTTGCATTTTACAAGAACAAGGCATAAGAAATTGTACAATAGACTATAAATATGCACCAGGTTTTTTAGGCGCTTGCTGAGTTCAGTTACCCAGTGGACGCAAAGCTGATGTAGCTCCATGCTCCCAGTTTGTTCTTTTTCCTGTTTCTTTTT
>VXBR01007323.1:899122-942503 GCA_013400215.1 Cisticola juncidis | reverse complement strand
TTTTTTTTTTTTTTTTTCTTATTTTTTAAAATTTCCTGCTGCTTCATTCAGATCAGATTTCTAGAGAATGTATCTTAGCCTTAATTATGCTACTGATCAATATCACTTTTGCATTTGGGAAGTTGGGAAGTGGGGATACTCTTCTTGTATCTCAATCTATAAACTAATTTAAAACATTCCCTTGTTTTTTTTAGGTTGTTCTGGTAATGAAAACTTCTCATTTTGTGTTGCACTTTATTTTTCATCATATTTCAAATCCCAGATGTCTTTATAAAATTCTAGGACTTAAAAAAAAACCCCACACTTCATTATATTTCATCTTAATGAGCATTAGCTTCCTCATCTTCATAAATAAAGTACTCTGCATTGCTGGTAAAGCAGTATTTCCACATGAAAGATAGTTTTATTCATTGCACTGAACATACCTTTCCCTAAAGAATAAAAGGGAAGAACGATTTCTATGGTTCTTTCTTCTCCCTTTTCATTCTTGCTTGTGTTTACTTTAATCATTTAGAAGCTAAGAAACTCAAGATTAATTCCCTTAGAAACTGAGATTAAATGATGGACAAAGCATGCAGGAAAGTTTTAAATAAATTGCATTCAGGTGAACAGACCAGAATGGTTGCCTGCAGATTGCTCCTTAATATAATTTCAGCATAAACAAAAAGCAAGGTGACATGCAAATAATTACTGCCAACAGTGGTGGGACTGGCTCTCAGCAAGATGACTTAAAATAGATGTTAAATTTTGTTTGTACTTTATGAAAAATGTGTATCAAAGGCTAATGGACGTTTCTAAAACTGGTGACACCAGGTTCAACCCACATCCAATCACACACACCTATGCTCAGCTTAGGCATACACACATGAACACCTAGGCGTGTTATGTAAGTGTATAAGCACTGACACATATGCACAAGGTTTCCAGTAAAAAAGCAAAAACAAAAGCAACTATTGACAAAAGAAGTAATACAAGCATGGAACATAGTGTGCACAAATTATAGGGGGAGGGGAGATGCTGGTTTCCATTTACATATATTGAAACTAACTTTTATTTTCCCAAATACCAGTTTGGTCCTTTTGTTGAAATGGGGATGTTTTAAAAGCTAAGAGTGTCTAAAGCAGAGAAGCAAAACAGCTCAGTTAACATGCTGTTGATTTTCACACAAGGCTTAATGGGACCTATATATCACATAAAAGAAGATGAAAAAAGAAAAGTTAGTATTTCTTAAGTATTTGTATTTCTTTAATTTAAGGAGATCATTGTAGATTTTTGCATGAGATAGCAGTTTTGAGAATATTTTCATAACTTTTTTTCATAGAGTTGTTGAAAGACTTTAATTCTAAAGTTGAGCTCAGATGATGTCTTTCTGTGTGATCTTATTTATTTTTAAAATGTGGATCATGGTATGTTATGGCATAGCCTAATAATTCCCAATAGCAAGGCTCTACTCTGCATCTATTACTACAGTCTCAATCAGGCAATGAAAGAATCAAATTTTTGAGGATTTTGTCTTGCTTTGACCTTCTAGTAGAAGAGTTCAACCCTATAGGTGCATGGAATGGATAATTTATACCAATCCCTTCAGTACAAGAAACTGCATTGTTACCCATTAGTGAGGTATCAAAAACAGGAAAAAAAAAGTACATAATTGTAAAAACTATGTTAAATTTTACCTTGCTTATAGAAAGAAAATGCTGGAGCCACAGAAATGTCAGTGGAAATATTCACAGCCTAAGATATATTTTTATAATGGGAAAATAAAATAGAAAATTAAATTCTTAAGTGCAGTTTTTCCAGGGAAAGTTGCATTAATTTTACACAAATGTCTTTATTTATCTTGAATAATGACTAAACCATCCTTTCCAGGAAGAACATGAATACTGACACATCTTTTAATTGTGACTACAATGTCATAAAATTGATTTACCCAACAGAGAGAGAAAAAGAAAAAAACAAACAAACAAACAAAAAAAAACAAAAAAACCAAAACAAACCAAAACAAAAAAAAACAACAAAAAAAAACCTAACAGAAAAATAACAACAAATATATTGTATTTCTGAGGGGGAAAAAAGGAAAGCAAGAGGCAATTTTCTCCAATAAGAAAGATATCAGTTCTGGATTTGGGATTTGTATGCTGAGTCTGATTCAAATAATTAAGGAAGCTTCTAATCTTTCTTTAGTTGTTTCTTTGTTGATTAGTTTGGGGGTTTTTGCATTCCAAAGCACTTATTTAGTTTTCTCTGTATAAACTAATAGTGTTGATTTTAATTATTACTGAATTTTTCACCAATTATTTATTATTAGTTGTTGATGCTATATAAAACATATGGTTATCTAGTAATGAAAATGTTATTTAGAAAAGTAATAAAAATGCACAACACTTCAAAGGTGTTTTATTAACAGCACATACCATTTCATTGACTTTCTATAAAATTTTGATGTCTATAGTAAAAGACTAATACTAAAGGTGTTCACTTAAATATTCAGGAAAACAGAGAGGAGTTGAACCTAACTACTCATGACTGGTGCTTTATTCAAATTAACTTATCTTGAAGGGAGCTGAAATCAACCTAACCTGATTTGAAGAAAGAGTGAAGAATGGTTTTAATGTTGTTTGTATCATGAATTTCTGCTGTCAGCCATTTCCTTCACTTCTGCTACTGTGAAAGGTCTGCACCTTAAGACAAGGTCAGACAGAGTCCTGTGACTGGAGAGGAAAAAAGGGCACAGGGAATTGCCAAGGAAGGTGCTTAGCTGTCACCAGTAGTGTTTGAGTGATAATACCAACTAGAATGACTGGGGCTAATGGAGGAGAAAAAATTATTTTCAGTCTTGCTTTGGAAAAACCCTCTCAAGAGTGGGTCAAGAACTAGCACATCCAACCAAAGAATGATGGCAAACACATAATAAAAGACTAAAGAGACAGCATGAGTCTTCAGGATTGCTTTGAAAGGGACAAGCACTTTCAGATGGAAAGTGTTCAGAGTGGACAGTTCAAATGGAAGTCTAGTTCTGAGGTTCTGCTGGCATTACAGAACACACTGAGATACCTATGAACCCATATCTTGGCCTTTCAGTCTGTCCCAATCCCCATGGTTCTGCTGGCCATGCTGGGACTGTGTCCCCATGGATCTGCCATCCTGTGCTGCAGTTGATGGCAAGACTAACTTTTCAGGCTGAACCAAAAGTTTGTAACTTTTCCCCATCTATCTCAACTCATCTCTCAAAATTTCAGATGCTGTACAACCAACATGCTAGCATGAATGACATAAAAGTGTATATGAGTTTAAAAATAGGCTACCTTGTCATATTTTTATTGCATTTTTAAGAATACAGTTGCAAAATTTTCCAAGCCTTCCATTTTGCTCATACTTTATTACATAGAGATCACTTTCTTGTATAAGAAAAGAATAAACATCCATAATTTTCTGCTTTGTGTATATGCCCATTTACCTGTACCTATATCTTAGCTTCAGAACTCATAGGAGGAGTAAAGAAGTTTCATTCAGCTTGAATTCTTGTCTGATGTGAATGCTTGTCAGGTAGGTGGGAAGTGAAATCAAAACAGTTTAACAAAGCTGTACTCTTAATGTCAACATCTGAATACACAGAATACATACATAAGCTATGGAAAAACAGCATTATACTCTAAATACAATACGATACAATACAATAATATTTTTCTTTTTTGTATTTTTAAATGAAACCTGGTGTATCTGAATAACTTACCATGAATTCAGTCCTGAAAGCATTCTAAAAAAAAAGTATTCTTTATTTTTTTCACATCTGCAATCACTCACAGTTCTTTTACAACTTTAAGAACCAAAAAGAGCCTGTACACACATAATATAATTAAAAGCATTTTGATCTGTTGCAACTGGAACTCACAGATTGATAATGGAGATAGCTGATGAATCATTAATATAATGAAAACTGACCATAAGACAATACTTTTATAATTCAATTTATATCAGGAGCATCATGTTCTCTTAGATGCTACTGATATGCTTTAAAATATTCTCTGTATTTAAATATATATATAAAAAAAAAAAGGCAGCAATTGTTACATGGGAGTGTTAAAGAGGAAAAGGGAAAGTTTACATTCAAAATATATGTTTAGCCTGAAGTGCTACTAAAGCTTCTACTCTATGTATCCTCAAAATCACACTACTGATTAAATAAGAAGTAGTACATAATCAACCACTCAACTATCACTGTAATATCATTCAAACACTAATAAACTGACATACTATCTTCAGTGACTAACTACAGGCAATTTTTAAACTGTTAGAAAAATGTTAAAATTTTATTTCCTTAAGAGAGAAAAATAGGTGTTTAAGGGAAAAAGTACCTTTATGTCATTCCTCTAGTGTTCTAGAGGAATTTTTTTTGCTATACTCAAAATCAGACTGAATATCTTTCCTACTAAGGTCAGTTTAAAGACTGCAGTTCTGATATTCTTTCTGTGACTTAGTTTATTGATCACAGTATGGCAGTCTAATTTCAGAACTGATGGCTATAAGTCTTATTTTAAAATATACTTCATAATTTTGGTCTAATCAGCACATTATCTGATCAAATAAGAAAACAGCTCCAAATTAAAACATCTAGATGAAGGTGTAGTCCCGTGAAACAGGCATTTATGCAGTTATTAAGTTCAGTGGAGAATTAGGTAATACCCTTAAGGAAGCCTGTGGACACCTTGGTATGAAGTACCTTAAGTTACCTTCCCAGTTGCCAAAACTTCACATACATGGAATTGTTTTTCTTGCTGCAAGGTCTGACTTCCAGCAGCTGAACCAAAACAGTGCAAGTCTCCATTCAGTATTATTCCCAGATATCCTGAAGAATGCATGGAAATGGATGCCCACCTCTGGATAACTGAAAACCTCATTTAATTCCAGTAACACCTTTGACAATACTGAACATATTGATCTGAGGTGAAATTTTAGAGAATTACATAGTTGTGTTGCACTGACATGGCAGAGATGTGCATGACGCTGTTGGGCACTACAGAGGACAGCAGGGAGATATGTGCTATTCCAAGGTAGCAGCTGGGGTGAGACTAGGATAACCTGGGACATTTCAGACACTGCTCATCGGCTCCATTTCGGCAACAGAATTAAAATCTGGTTCTCTTTTAGACATAATGGTAGCTTACACATCTAAAGAGCTCTTCAGTTTGCTATCCAGAGGCATATAGGTTTTTTTTAGGAAGACTTAAAAACAGTTGCTGGAAATTATTACAAAGGACATTTGGTGGACCTATGCCTTTTTGGAGCAACAACTGGAAGCCAGGCAGGTTAATACTCAAAGCTTTAGTGCTGTAAGATTCAGTATTTATGCTTGGATAACTAAATTTGGGCCCTGCCTCACACACTGATATTAAAATGTATATATCCTGAACTTCAGTTGTAATAATTTGAGAGTTCCTAAGGCATAATAATAATCTTCATAGGACAATACAGGGGACATAGAGAGAGCCAGACCTTTCAAGAAGACTCTTGTTACATCTATGGAAAATAGCCAAAGACATCTCAAAGAACACTACGTGTTTAAGTGCAGGCACGGGAATGGTCATAGATGCCTGACATTCAGAATAATATCTGAAATGTTATTATTCACTTGTTCTAAGCACATATAGCCATCTCAAAGAAATCTAAAATAAATTAGTTGAATTACACCTTTGTGACCCTCACTCTCTCTTTTTATTTAAAGGAAACCAAACTTCATTATCTTATATGAGCACATGTAAAGATGAGTGAGATTAACCTTGTTTGCAGTGTGAATGGGACATCATTTGCAGAAATGATTCCAGGTTACAATTTGTTTTCACTCCTGTGGTTATTAGTTACACTAGAATTTCCATTTAAGTAAATGTTGAGATAAATTACACGTAAATAAAATACTTCAGTTAAGGAATAAGGTTCCTTATTCTTATATTCTTGCAAGAAACATGATTTTATTTTTTCATCTGATTTGTATCAAGACAATTTAAGACACTAATGAAAAGACAGACCTTGAAGAGTTTAAGAAAAGAATGAAATGCATGGTCTTCTCAGAAAGGTAACAGGAACAGACATATTTGTGAGAAAAAAGAACCAGTAACCACAGAAAAACAACCATGCTGACTGCTAATTTTGAGAGTGGAGAGGGAAGCTATAAGATAATAAATGCATAGGAGTACAGCGGAATCAGTACTTAGTGAAAAGGAGCAAGGACTGCATATTGCCATGTCTGAGACAAAATTTTGTAGAGCTGTATTTGAGAAGAGCAACTTGGTACCTAAACACATGCGAGAGGAAACATTGAAGATTTAGTAGCAGGAATAAATGTTAATGTACTCTATGGATGGCTTAGATTTTTTCTTTGGCTTTCCTTTTGTGATAAAGCCTTCATGCAAATTATTTGCAAAATAGACTTTCCAGTCTTGAATGGTCTTCTGCAGCAACATATAATTTTGGTTCTCATTTTACATTGTTTTTTATAAATTTAGTTCTGTTTGTGACTTTGCCTGAGTTAAACATATTTAATGTTTTTTATTATTTTTGTAAAAGTTCTTATACAAAAATATTGACTAAGTTAAAGGATTAGTTGTCTTCAATTAATTTAACTGCAAATATGCTTTCTTTCTTTCTTTATATTTATTTATTTTATATAAATTTGTTAGAAGTTCTCACAAAGTGGCACTTGAATTTCTTTTCCAATGTAGTACCTAATTCCAATAAATTACATTTCTTTCAAATATTGTTGAAAGGATCTCTTGTTCCTTTTTTCTGAAATTCATTGTGATATATTGTGATAAAATTCAAGACCTTTGAGAATGTGATAAAATAAAAAATATGTTTTAAGTAGCTCATTTCAACAGAAGTGGAGGTTTGACTGGTCCTTAGAGAATTATAATGGGAGAATCATTGGAAATAGAGATAGAAAATACTGATGGTTTCAAACCATCAAGGATCCAGGAATGAGAGGAAGAAAAACTTAATTTTTTTCAGAATTGCTGGTCCTTTACTTTCGTTTTACTCTTCTGTTGAATTCACACACAAAATAAAGCAACTCTTGTGTGAATGAGTAGATATGCTTGCTGTATATAAACTAATCCATTTAGAGAACTAAAGAGTATGGGAAGATGACAGTCCAAAAATATGTGTATATCAGTGAAAGACATCTTTCTTTCATCTTTACATCTAAAACTATGCACTGTTTCCAAGTCATTCTATGGGAAATTTATGCAAAATCTCGAAAATGTTTATTTTTAAGCTTTCCACTTCAGTTTCCATCCAACCACATCAAGTCTGCATGAATGAGGCACTGAGCCTATGGTGGGCACACTGCTACTGCAATGCAGTGCCATGCTATGGAGCACAAGAGCCTGGAGAAATTTGGAGTACCATTCTGTTATCTTGAATGCAACATCAGGTTTATGTAATACCCTGACTTCCACCTTGGTGACAAATTGGTTAGCAAATTCAAGACCACACCTGTCTGAAGAAACATCCTAACATACAGCTCAGTAATAGTGTCCAAACATCAGTCAAAACCCATTTCTAAGCAGGGACATCTAAAAAACAAAATTTCCTCTTCAAGTATAATGACTAAAGTTTACTTCAAATATCATACCAGAACCAAAATGCACTGAAAATCTCCTATTTATTTTGCTGCTGGAGTTCTTAGAAATCCTAACCATACTGTGCTGTAAGTGATAAGCACACCCATGCTTCCATAGCCCTTGTGCACATCTCTTCATCCAAACCATGGAATAGGGACAGGGAACTCTCCATATTTTCCTCAGAAAAAAGGTCGTGCACCAGTTCCTATCCCAGGAGAGGCTACAGTAGAATCAGCCTAACAATATCAAACTAATCTATTGCCTATGATTCTTTGTCTTCTTGGTATTGTTTTGTTTCAAATTACTTACTGAGTAGCCCAAAGGGGATTAGCAACTGGGCACTAGGTATATGTTTTCCTAGTTTCTAGTGACTGAAGAGCTCTATCTTTTTGATGGCACAGTAAATTGCACAAGGATATTTTAATAACAGGAGCCTGAAATGTAAGATATACAAAATTCTTCCTTTCATTCTCAATAAATATATATTCAGAAAAAAAACCAAAAAGACCAAAGCAGCAAATCCCTCATCACCACATACCTAAAATGTCTCTTTGTATCAGAATAAATATATAAAGAAATAACTTAATAAATAAATGTTCTAATACATTTGTCACTTACAGTAAGTAACACTTAAAACCCCTTAGGGATCAGCAGCATTGAAGTAGTTGTCTAGTTTCAGTCATTTGGTGAAAGGGGAGGAAAAAGAACCACTCAAAACAGCTCTGTCTTTTCAAGGCTTTTCTTTCTTCTGTTGGTTATGAGATGGTATTTTTGCTCAATGTATCAGCTTCTTTTAGGAGGGTTTCAGGAATTAACTACTTAAAAGATTTTTCAATTTATTTTGTACTAATATTATCTGATGTGAATAAAGATCTATCTTTCTTTACTGCAGTGCAAGAGAAATGAAAGCTCTAAAACCCATTTTGAGTTTGTTTTCAAGCCATATAGTAACAGGACATTTTGCAGTCTACCAAGAGACAAACAATCTGCTCATATTCCCGATAAATGAACAGAGTGATCTTTAGGAACTCCTGGGTTACCATGGATACCATGTATTCTAAGTCACATTGTTTCTGCATTAAAAATCAGTTTTCAAAATTGTTAAACATAACAGAAGCATAGATTTTGCCTTTTGGTTTATTATATTTTTATCTTTTTTTTTACCATAAAAGGCATAGTAATACTAAAGGTAGGAAAAAAATTGCTACTCACCGGTAGTCATTTACAACTTGGCATCTTCATCAGCTGAGCTGTCTTCTTTAGTTGCTGAGTGATAATGATTTCATTTTATGCAATTTCACTTTGAACTACTAAAGGTTACTATGGAAACCTCAACTCTTTTTCCCTCTTCACATTCTTTGAACAGGTAGTAAGTCTTGCTATGTGGGGGAAGTGGCATTGAAACACTACTTGAAAATCAGCTCCAAATTGCTTTTGCCATTCATGAGTCAATGTGAAAGTAAGATTTTTTCAGACAGTCTGGTAGAAGAACAAAATATAAAAAAAAAAAAAAAAAAAAAATTTGAATCTTTAATATCTGCCAAACTTCTGGGTTTTGACTCACTGAAATTTCACCCTTGCTTGATTATAAAGGAGAATATAAATTATTCCAGCATTAATCAACATAATGAAGTGCTGCAAGATTTATTCCCACATGGTTGCTCTTTTCAGTTTTTTTTTAATTTTTCAACCCTGGAACTAATAAAGACTTTTTATTTTCTTTTGATTCCTCTATGTAAATCATGTCAAATTAATTATTTAAAAAACAGACAATTGATACAGTTAGATAGTTTCATCACCTCCAATTTACTTCTAACATTGCTGTTAGATTTTTGTCCAAAATTCACAATGTCTAATCAGAACTTTTAAGTGGGTTTCTCATTTGTCTCAACCTAAAACTCAGTTCATAATTTAGAATATTCATGCATTTAATTTACTTTCAGTCCAATCTGTAATCGAGCCATCAAATAATTTAATTTTTTAAATATTACAATCTAGTTCTGTGCTTCATCTCTAAGCAAGCAAGTCAGCCAATGATCTTCAACTCTATTTTTTATATATTTCCTTTAGTTTATATAGGAAAAAACCCTATAATTTTTCTTCTTTTCTTGAGTTTTCTGGGTTTTGCTCTATACTTGGGTTTATTTGCTTTGATTGAAAAACTTCCAATATCGAAATTAAACAACATAGAAATAAAGACAGTAACAAATCTTTGACAGTTATTTCTATAGGATTTTTTCCAAACTTTAATTTAGTATTTTAAAAATATTTTAATTAGACATTAATAAAGACTTTACTTGACTTTTTAATTTGCATTCAAAATTGAAGGGCAGAAGAGACCAGAGCCTGCTTTGCCAAGGGCAGATGTCACATTGTTTGTGCTCCAAATTTGTTTGAGCACTATTCAAATAATATTGTTCTGCTACATCTAAAACTTATCCTTCTGATGTTTTCTGTTTATTTTGTCTAGTAAGTCTGTAAAAATGTATAATTTTTTTTTTTTTTTTTTTTTTAATGGGCATTCAGATTTGGGGAAGAGATTTGTCTTTTAAGAGACATGGAAATAATTCCAGACATATTTATCTCCACTTTTTCTTTCAATTTTATTGAAAGCACAATTTCAAAATCAATATAAATTTTTGTCTTCTATATTTAAGTGGTTTCTATTTTTCCTTTTTTGACCTGCCAGAAAATCAAATCCTGATATCAAATCCTGATGCAGGCAAAAATGTCTTCTCTAACATTTATTCAATTTCCTCTTTCATTAAAGTGTTGTGGTGGGTTTTTTTTAATGGTTTGCTTTTTAAAAGATATCTAAACATCATAATTTAGGACTTTGTAACAAAAACTAGAAGAATGATCCCCTTCATTTTGTGTTCTCTTCTATACCCCAAATCAATTTTGGCATGGCGTCTACTCTTAAAAGTGCAAAAAAGTTCATACATGGGTAGTTCTGGTTTTCTACAACTATTAATGTTCTGATAATCACACCATATCACATCAAGGCACCTCACATGACACATTAACAGCCTTGTATGAGCACTCTGCTACATCAAGTTTCCTGACTGCTGATTATTACCTGTAAAATGTTATAAAAAACTTTATTACATGAAGTCTTAAGTTTCTAGTCATGTTTTTAGAACAGATAAGAGCACATTCATTCATGAATTTAAGAAGCACCATTATATGAAGAATAACATAAGCATTACATACTATTTAATACAATGATACTAACACTGAAGGCAATAAAAAAATTGCTGGACTTGCAGTGGCTACATTATTGTTACAACTGTACTTGATGATCTTACAGGACCTTTCCAGCTGAAATTATCTATAATTCTATAAAAAATGAAATTTATTTTACTGGATTTTGTATATTACCAAGTGTCCCATCAGGCCCCCTGCCCACCCACAATTGTATGTTTACATAACCATATAAAAATCAATGTAATTAATAAAAACGTAGCTCTAAGAAATCCAAAAAGATAAAAGACTTTGTGGTGTTTGAATTTTGGTCTAGAAAGACTAGTTATTTACATTTAGCCCTTTTCACACTTCAAAATTAATAATTTCTATATATTGGAATGCTGTCAGGAAAGATACAATATAGCCTATATCAATTCATTAAGAATTGAAGATTAGGAAAAAGACAGCTTTGAGATGTGTAGATAATCATAACAAGATCAATTCTTCTTTAAACTCAAGATTTATGTGACAGATTCCTCAATAAGGTTTTTGTAATCAATTTTTTTTTTTAATAATAGTGAAATAATTTAGTTGATACCATTTGTGTCCAATAGATTCTAGTCAATACCAGTAGGCACAACAACAGGTAGTCAATATTATCTACAATAATTTCTTTGAATAACAGGAAATAGAGAAAATAGGAGTTTATGATGCAGCTGTTATCTATATTTTCCATATCAGTTTTCTAGATAAGTTACACACCTGTGCTGGCCGATGTTAATTAGGAAAACTCTGTCACCAAGTGTTGGACACTGGTAGGAGAAATTCCACAGCTCCTTCTGCTACTGGCACAAGGAATAAAGACTTCTAGAGAAGGAAAAATAGACATAGAATGCTATGGATCAAGCATATATTTAGCAACTAATATAGAATCTCACAATTGGAAGTAACAGACATGGAGGTCCTAGGCTGCATTTGTACTTTAGATTAGAATGGTCCTAGGCTGCCTTTGTATTTTAAATTAGAATTAAATTATCAGGAGTAAGAGTACAAGGTCAAGATTTCATCATTTACTGCCAAAGTGTGGATCAACATCCAATGACAAAGAGTATTTTTTTAACTGGTCATGATAGTTATGAACATCTTGGTTTATAGTAATTCTTAATCTAAAGCAGCTGGGCTGAACACATGAAGATTTCAAAAACTTCTTTTGGTCCTAGGGAATAACAAAAAACAAACAAACAAACCTAAACAAACTAAAAAAAGGCCAAAAAGGAAATTCAGGTGTTCCACTACAAAAAGCACTTTTACTAAGCTGATTCTTTTTCCTCAAATTTTCCTTAGATTTTTTGCATTTGAATTTTACTATCTGGTTGTCTGATTCATGATAATTATGAAAGGAAAAGTGTAGATCTACCTGAAAAAGCCTGCATGATCTTCAGTTACCATTTCTAAAAAGCATCCAGTTATGTAGGTCAGTTACAGTTATTTTTTTACTTGTGAGAAGTCTTTCATTTTCCATCATTAGTACACCTTTTGCTATAAGGATATTGATCCTAAAAAAACCACTTCCATACTCCCTTCACTTATTTTACTACACATTCTGTTTGAGGTCACCAATATTACATAAAACAATGACTGTGCTCATTACATGGCACTATGATTAAAAAAACAAACAAAACAAACAAACAAAAACCAACCCTAATTTTAAATGAATTGCCTGTCCCAGCTAGTTAATCTTATGTGGAGTGTAAAGACTGTCATTTTTGATGTAAGTTCCTAATGTCTACATTAAAGTCTGCAAGAGGCTTTACAGATGTCATTGCAGTGTTGGCTGGCATAGAAATTCACGGGATAGATCATATTATGGGTGGCAATTCCTAGAGTATATTGCTCTTTAATGAGGATTTGATTAATGAACAGACCAAACCCTTGCTTCAAGTTCTTTCCAAACTGTTTACTTCCTGTGTCAATATTTCAATAAAGAGGGCAAGCTGATGGAAGATCTCTTGCAGTTCAGTGGTAATCAATGCAGGGAGAAAGCAGCTCAAGAGAATGTGAAAGCAGTGACAGTGGGTTGAAGGACTTAGATGATCTGAAATCATAGAAACAGATGGAAGACCATGAAAGCATAATGGAATGAAAAGCCTTTAAATTCTAATTACAAAGAAATGAAAGATCAGTATGATTATAGAGAAACACTAGTCAGTTGCTTTTGTTCAATCTGATTTGACACATTATGAATTACATTTATTCAACCCTCTCCTGTCTTTTCAACAACAAAGCTCATATAGATTTTGGTGCATTTATTGATATTCTTTCTCTTTCAATATTGTAATTACAGTCATTAACTCACCATTTCCTGGGAAATGGGGAAATGCTGCTCCACAAATATGTGCAAGTGAAGATTTGCTTTGAAGCTGGCCTGTAGACTATCCAGGATGCATGGGTACTTTGCTTTGTTTGTCATACATGTGGGCAGATCTTCTCCCTAAGAAATTTGTATAAATCCATCGTATAACCTCACCCTGTTAAGAATATTTAACCTTAGAAATGATGTTTTACATGCATCAAGTGGGGTTTTTACCTTTTCATATTCTTCTCAGCTAAAATTTTGGAAGAAATATGCATAATTTCTCCTGTGAAGACCAAGACCCACAAATTATCTCAGACTGATAAACTGTTAAAGTACATAAATCACAGAATATCTTTGATAGGCAGTTATTTTATAATCTTAAAATATTAATTTAATTAATCCATTTTATATAAACTAGATGAAAAAATGAAAATAATGTTGTCATTGTGTAGTTTTAGGTAGAAATCCAAAATTTATTACAATCCTTTTCTAATAGTTTTGGGAAAAAAATAAACAAAGCTGGTTTTCTCAGGCAAAAATAAATAACATGATTATAAAAATTGCATAAGTTGTGCTGATAATGGTTTTCTGACAATGTTAACATTCTTTTCTTCTCTTCTATTTTTTCCTTTAATAGTATCGTCTTTCTTTTCTCTTTCCTTTCCTTTCACCTGAGTCATGTTCGGCTTTTCACGATTATTTCTTGGTAAATTGTCAGAAGGTTCTAAATGTTCGGAAGTTTTTGGAGGGTTTCTAAATCACATATATTACATATCAAGTTATCACCATGAACGTCTGTTATGTTTCCCTTATATTATTTAGACACATTAAATAGTAAAACTATTTTAGTCTGCTAACTCACAGTGATGCTGAAGTTGAAAATAAAAGGATGCACTGCCTTCCAACATTTAAAAAAAAAAAAAATCCTAAAAGAAATAAATATCTGTATTTTGTAATTGTCTTCTCCAAGATTCTCTATTCAGGAATTCTCTGTCAATGGATATATAAAATTATGAGTGAAGCCCAGCAGTTTTTCTCCCTAACCTCTACTACAGTACTTTGTGGCTTTTAAAAATTTTACTATTTCATTTGTAAGGATCTGAAGTCTTGCACTACTACAGTAGAGTTGTGTAATCATAGCTCAGACTTCTGATAGAATTGATAAGTGGTGAGAACAAGCTGGAAAAATATCTGTACAGGCATAAGAACCATAAAAGTTCAGATGAATGTGTAACTTAGGAGGAAATGTTCATCAAACACAGAGTCACAAGCCAGTCAAAGTTATCGCACTGCATTCAACATTGCTGTGGCCTCGTTTGGAGTACTGCATGCAGTTCTGGGCCTCATAATTTGAGAAGGATCTGAAGGTCTTTGCATGCATTCAGAGGAGGGACACAAAGCTGGTGAAAGGGCTGGAAAAACCTGTCCAAGGAGGAGTGGCTGAGGAGTCTGGGTTTGTTTAGTTTGAAGAAAAGTAGGCTGAGGGCTGACCTTACTGTTTTCTACAGCTTCCTGAGGAGGGGAAGTGAAGAAAGAGATACTATCTTCTCCCTGACATCCAGTGACAAGATACACAAGAAAGTTTCATTCAAAGCTGTGCCAGTGAAGGTTTGGTTCAAGCTGTGCAAGGGAACTTCAAAGGGGAAGTTCAGACTGGACATAAGGAAGCATTAGGAGAAGGTGGTCAAACACTGCAGGCTTCCTCGAGGAACTTTGGTCAATGCCCAAAGCCGCTGTTCAAGAGACATTTGGATAATACTGTTAACAACATTAATTTTTGGTCAGCCATGAATAATTCAGTTAGTTGGACTAGATGATCCTTGTAGGCCCCTTCAGATTAAATTAGTCTATTCTATTTCCTTCTCTGCAGAATCTTAGGGAGTCAAGAGGAAAAAGATCAGTTTGAAAAGGTGTGAAATCCTGAAAGGAAAGAGACAGTTACCATTCCATTGTTAGCAAAATCACTGGGTGGTCAGTAATCAGTTGATGTATATAAATACATAAATATATATTAATATATAAACCTGCTGTATATAAAGCCATTTGAGATTAAATCTGATCAAAACTCTCCTAACTGCAGATTTACTATGACATTCTTCATGTTTTCAATGTATAATTAAGATTATTGAATGAAAAATGCACATAATAATGAAGCTGATTTTAAATCAGGCAAATTGAATTGGAATTATGCCAAGCTTGCATTTCATTGTATTATGCTTTTGAGTTCTATTTACTGTACTTTAAATAAGATTAGCTTGCTAGTGGTTGGATAGATACTGCATATAAAATTCATTTGTGGGAGGGCAAGCAGCAAGCCCTACTTTGTGGTACATAAAGTAGGGCAATTTATAAGTACTAAAGTCAGATAAAAACACTGGCAAAACTGCAGTGATTTAAGACTGGTTTCCTATCCTTACTCTGCCATTTTCATTTTTTCTTTCTATCCCATATATTTTGAATTTCAGTTTCAAACATACCTTACAGTGGATGCGAGATCACAAAGAGAAATAAGTTTCTATATGTTTTGTATATTATTGGTGACCATGTAGGCAAGATTGTTACATGTATAAGTATAGTAGAGGCTTATAAAATNCAGCAGTGACCAAGTCTAAAGGTTCAAAAAGATTACTATGAAAATTGTAGAACTGTGAAAACAAAATAAGAATAAAAATCTATTGGGAAAAATCTTTTTTAACTAATTCTAAATTTGGAGTAGGTGGACATTTTGGTGTTTTGACCTCTAAGGGATTTAAGAATCTCCACAGAGCCCTACATGGGCACTTTCCAAACAATTTACAGATGCTCTGTTTTTGTGTGCCATAGCTCAGATGAACCTTTGTCAATTAAAAGTTTTCCTTGGAACCTGAAAGTTATATTTCTTATAGAGTCATTCTTAGAATACAGTGTGTGTCGCAAAAGAGCTCTTGGTTACTTATTGGAGTATTGCAAATATGCAACTCTTTAGAAAAAGGAGTCTAAATTTCTGCTATAGCATCCACAGTCTAGTCTTGCAGAGAATCTTTGTTTTAAAACCAAGTGAAACAAATAATGTTATAAGGACCCATCGTTCTATGGCAGCTGACTAATCTAGGATGATACCAAACCAATTTTTTTGAATTTTCAACTTCAGTTTTGTGACCTCTCTTTTTATTAGTAGTTACTAGTATTTGTATTAGTAGTTTTTTCCACCACATGAAAAAGAATGGGTCTAAAGTCTCCCTTCAGTTTTGAGAAGGCAATTTAACAAATTGCCAAATTGTTTTCATCTGTTTGAAAAAATACTGAGAGATATCAAAACCTTTTGTTCTTGCAAACAGAAATCACCCATGTGAGAGACTTTTAGATATTTTTAGAGAGTTTTCAGCTTTCACTTTAACTGCTTCAGTGTAAATGACTGAACTCACTGGGCCTCTAGGTCTTTTTTTTTTCTCTTTCTTAAATATATTACCTTAATAGACTCTAGATTCATAGTTTTGTAAGCATGAAAAGCAAATAATTAACAGAAAGGGCAGCTGAAATGATAGTATTGGCTGGCTATCTGCAGAAATTCTTAGAAGAAAATTATTTACTAAGAATTAATATAGAAGGTGAAACTAATCCAATTAAACAGATGGAGAAAAAGGTAGGGTGGTGAAAGACAAAAATGTCTTAAATGTAAGCATTTGTTTTTAAGAAGCTTCGCCTGAAAAATCTGGAAGCATCTAATGTAAAAAATAGTAAAAAAATAAAACAACAAAAAGATCATGTTAACTCACTGAAGAGTACTTCTCTCATTATTCTTGATGGTGGTACTCTTGCTTGCAAAAATGCACATTCCCATTTCTTCTTAGCATTCTTGCATTAAGTAAAGAGTGGTAGAGAGGAAATAAGTATCAAAGGAAAATATTTGTGTAATAACTTCTGTTATATACTATTACTCAAAACCTATTTGTCACTTCTGTATGCACTTTATTAACTTTGCTCTAATGTTCTTTTCTCTGCAACTACCTCAAGTCTAGACAAGGTGCTTGATACAATCTATTATACAGGAAGAAATTTTTTCACCTTTCACATAGATATCCAAAGCATGGTTTAATATTTCATACCATAGAAATCAAAAACATCTGCAAAGGAAAGCACTTTAAAGTAGAGAATAATTTCAAATGTTTCTGGAATGTGGTAAAGTTCATCTGGTGTTTTTTTTGCACATAGTTTCATGAAAGCAAATTCAAACTCTCATCACGCTCTTGAATTCTGTTTCTAGCTTCCTCGCATTGTCTTTTATTCCCACAGCTGAATTTTGCTTAGTGGAAACCTTTAAAAAAAATGTTCTCCTGTTCAAGACCACACCTATTATTCCGGAGAAAAAGAAAAAAAAATTCTGAATTAATAGTGATATTTAGAGTATGGAAATTCCACATTCCTCCCCTTAACCTCCCTTTGTCAGTCTTGCAAAGGTCCCTCAGGAATTTTTAAGTTTGGTTATGGAAATGGAAAGAATTACAAAAAAAAAAACCTTAAAAAAGCAAATGTTCTAGTAAGTTTTTGTCTGTATTCTGCTGCAGCCTTACAAGTATAACAAAGGAGATCCCTTTTCTGTCCTTTAAAAATGAGCCCCAAAAGCAACATCCTGGATCTATTCCTCCTTCTCTGAATAGTTTAATGTAATTTTCCAAGTCATTCTAAACCTTGCCTTTAAACCACTTTTCTCTTCAAGATATTTTTGCTTCATATGGGTGAAATTGGACATGACATAAATAAACATTTTATGTTGCTCCATTTCTTGTCATTAAGATGTCACATCAATAAAAAGGAACTCTCATGAGGAACTCATTTTTGTTCTGGAAAGGACAGTTGCGTACTGTCCTCCTCTGCTGTATGCAACCCCAGCATATAAAGTTTTCAAAACATAAGTCTAATCCATTGGCAACCTTAAAAAAATTCAAAATAAAAACAAAAAAACAGAAGTTAAGACAAAACTGAACTTGCAATGAATTCTTGAATTAAAAAAAAAAAAAAAAGAAAGCTAGAACAGAGGAAACACAGAGATTTGTCTTATTAAATTGCTGTCTTTTTAATATAAAATAAATATCCTGCTTCAAGAAGGACTTGTCTCTATTATCCTACTCATTTATGAGATTGTCTCTATGATCCTACTCTTTTATGAGGTTCCATTCTTTATTTGTACTGATTATGTGAATAGCTTCTTTTAATATTTTAGGGTTTATTCCATCAGTCTAGCTAAACTAGTAAAATATGAGGGCATATTTTCAGTCCAAGAAGTGCCTCCAAAACAAAATTATCTGTCACAGCCCTCTATGATTTATGGACATTGAATCTCACAAAAAGTTTATATTCATCTACTCCAAAAAGCTGAATACATTAACTATTGCATATTTCTCAGCAGCTATGTCCATACAGCCAACTGGCTCTTACCACTAGGTATACAGAAGAAGATCATCTTCATTTTGCATTCCTCATTGTAGGATCATATTCCAAACTACTTAGCTACTCTTTTGTCCTTTAGTAATTTTAAGAATTTCACAGAATACTGGCTGGAAATGGGATTTAGGATTAAACTCTCAGAAATTCCTACCTGGCACTACTTTCAAGCCACTGTAGCAACAAATAACAGTGCAACCAGTAGGCTGCTGTTGTTGCAAATAAGCAGCAGCTTGCATTCAGCTGCTTGCTGCCAGCCAGCTCCAGTTGGCCGAATAGCTTGTGTAGCTGTTTTCACAACAGCATCAGCAGTTATCCCACCCCAGCTGCACCCAGGAGGAAGTGACAGCAACTTAAATCAGCTGCTGCTGAAGGGTCTTGGATGTGCTTTACTTGTTAAAGCGCCATTGATAGGTTCATAAAATAATTATCAACATGTCTTCTGCAATCTTCCCTAGCTGATGAAGCCTAGGAAATAGGTCAAAAAAAAATAGCTAGGACTAAAAGAAGGAAAATTGTACCTACTAAATGTAGTTATTGGAGCCTATCAATGTATTTATTGGGAGTAGCTTGGCCTGTTTGAAAGACTTGCAGTCATATCAGCACAGGTTGCTAGCAGTAGGGGTTTTGGCTGGGATAGCATTAAGTTTTTTAATTGTTCCATTTACAGTGTTTGCTTTGAATTGGTGATAAGAACAGAGCTGGTGATGTAGAGATGTTTGTTATTACTGCGCAGTGCTCACACAGAGTCGAGGCCTTTTCTGCTTCTCACCGTCCCTTGTCAGCAAGTAGGCTGAGAGTGACAAAAAGCCTGGAAGCGACACAGATGGGACAGCTGACCCCAGCCGACCAAAGGGATGTTGCATATCATCCTGCATCATGCTCAGCAATAAGAGCTAGGAGACCAAGGAGGAAGGAAGGACATTTGGAGGGGTGGCGTTTGTCCTCCCAAGTCACCATCACAGGTGATGCTTTCTAGAGATGGCTGGTCACCTGCCTGCCCATGGGAAGTGGTGAATGAATTTCTTATTTTGCTTTTGTTTGCATTCATTGATTTTACTTTACTTCTTGAATTGTTTTTATTTCAACCCAATGCTTTTCTCACTTTTACTCTTCTGATTCTCTTCTTCATCCTGCTGTAAAAGGGAGTAAGTGAGAAGCTCTGTGGGGCAGAGCTGATGGCCAGTATGGTTAAACTGTAACACCAGCCCTTTACCCAAGAGAGATGATGGTGGTAGCTTGTTAATCAAAGAAGAATCACCAAGATCAGTCATTCTATTCATTTTTTATTACTTTTTTCCTTTTTTTTCCTTTTTTGCTAAAGTATTTATTGTTTGACAATAAATATAGCTGAAATGATAACAAAGTAATGGCAGCAAGACAAGATGTTCCAATGGAGGTTTAAGGGAACTTGTAAAAACATATTTTTGTCTTAGAGATACCAGAGAGAGACACAGAGATACATAAAACAAATATTGTGGAAAATAAATTATGAAAAAAGCATATAAAAATATTTGTGGACCTCATTCCTAAAAACTTTAATTCACAGACTTTTGTCTTTGTTATTCCTATAAGCAATTTTTAAAAAATTGTCAAGAATCTTGAACTAGTTCTGTCCCACTGCATTGTTCTGTTTCATGATGGAAGAAATTTGCTATGTGTTAAATAATAAAAGTTTAATTCACTTACCAATCAGTTTCTATAGCTATAAAATAATTATGTTTTATGTTAATATTTTTACTGTCAGAGAAATTATCTTGAAAAAACAATCAATCTATTTCACCTACAGAAACATCAGTCTCTTGCTATCATCTTTTTCTAGGAACTGTCTGCTCTACTCTTAGGACTTTTTAGAAATTACTCCTATGTCATCTGTCCTAAAGAACAGTGCTGAACTCATCACTGCAAGGTCAAAGACAACAAAATTATTTCTTAAATGCCCATCTTCCTCTAAGCTCTATGAACTTCTCAGGAAGTATGTAGCAGTGTGTAATTAACATTCCTCATTAACTGGGGAAGAGAAGCATTTCCACTACTCCCTGTTTTTGATTAAAACCTGTTCTTTCTATCTATCTATCTATCTCTCATTCTGGTCAAAAGTATTATATTCTTGTGCTGTCTGCTTGTATCACACTGAAAATTAGCGTGGAATATATTTGTTGAGCATTGGAAAAGTAATAAATAACGCTTTATTTTTGAAGAATGAGATTTTAAATTTTCATTATATTCCAGTTCAGTTTAATGTTCATGATTTTCGTCCATGATTAGACCTCTGTTTCATCCCAAATGGAGCCTTTGGTATCAAGATTAATAGTGCAGTTGTAGAGGCCCCCTTTCTGCAAGCAGTGGGTAGAACACATACCTTGATGCAATGGTTAAGGTCTTACTTTAAGAATTAAAAGTAAATTATTTTTTTGATCACTGTTTGTATTTCCAAGGAATTATTTTAACACACCTATCTATTATAATAGTGATTACCAAAATGTAATTTTCTACAGTAGTGCTCTCAGTATAAGATATTCGTACATGAACAGGTTGCAAAGCCTGAAGGATCATCTTGTCTGAGCTACATCAATGATGTGAACAAGGGAGCTGAGAGCCAAGTTTGATGACAAAGACTAAATTCTGAGGAGCTGTTAATTCCCACAAGCGTGGAGAGACCCGGTAAGGTACAGCCCTGCAGAAAGAGGTCTGGGGGTGCTGGTGGATGGTAAGCTCAGGACAAGTCAGTCATGCTCCCTGGCAGCCAACAGCCTGGCAGCTAGCCTTACCCTGGGGTGCATTGTGCACGGTGTACACAACTGATCTAAGGGATTTGTCCCACTGCTCAACACTGGTGTGGCCTCACCTTGGAAACTGTGGGCAGTTTTGGTGCCACGGTGTTAAAAGGACATAAAAATATTAGAAGGTGTCCAAAGGAGAGTAAGAAATATGGTGAAAGGACCAGAGGGAAGGGCTTGTGGGGATTTTTCAGCAAAGGAGAGTCTGAGAGGTGTCCTTATTGCTTTCTACAGCCTCTTCAGGACAGAGGGTGAAGAGGCAGCCTTTGATGTTTTTACTCTGGCATCCAAAGGACACAAGGGAATGGCTTAAAGCTGCATCAGAGGAGGTTCAGATTGGATACAAAGAAAAAGTTCCTCATTGACAGGGTGTTTGACCACTGACCAAGCTCCTCATGGAAGTGATCATAGACCCAAGACTGCTGGTTAGCATTCAAGAAGCATTTGGATATTTATGTGGTTCAGCTTTTAGGTTGTCCTGTAGAGAGTCAGGAGTTGGACTCAATAATCTTTGTGAGTCCCTTCTAACTCTTTATGTTTAGCATCAATACAGTGTCATTATTAAAAACAGTTCTATAATACATTAATGGATTCTATCTTAACTTTGTTATCATGTATTCAGATTTTTGATGTCATCCTGAACTGTTCTGTTAAAAGATTATGGATATGAATGCACATTAATCAAGGGCAGGAAATTCAAAGTCCTCCTTAAGTCAGCATTTTTGAGTGACCATACCAATGAACTAATTAACCCAGAAATGTAAGAATACAAGACCATGGGAAAGATTGTGCAATATCTCTAATTTATCTCAACTAGTTTTACCCAATTCCATGAATGGCAGTGGGAAGTCCAGTGTTAAATAATTTCTTCCTTGTATTTGTACATAAAAACTACACATAACAAATTGTTGTTCAGGTGCACACTGATGGAACAGGAACACTTTAAATGTCTTATTTAAAGATAGAGGGCAGCAGAGTATTAGTGCTGCTTTCTTTCCCAGACACATCAAGGTCAAGGAGTGAGACTGGTAGATAAAGGAGTCTCCATGAATCTGATTTCATTTACTCTGTTTTCCTGACAGCAAGAGTATAAGCTATCCATTGTTTTCCTGATAAGAGACATCCTTAAAAGAGAGTAGATATGTTGTGATATTGATGACCTGATGACTTTAATGTCAACATCACATGACAGTTTATCTTCCTTATTCTACTATACTTTTAGTTGCCCCAAGTCCAGACAGTCTGCCATTCTCCGCATATAAATTTTTATTGTTTCTATTGCATATGTCTCCAATTGAAATTGTGAGACAATTAACTGGCACTTGTGATGCCCTCCTGGATGTGAGAAGTATGTAGTTGAATTTTAGGTTACATTAAAACTTACACAAGACCAGACATGAAGTTAAATCAAACATTTATGCACTCTTTGATAGTATTACCCATTTATTTGATTTTCACCCATGCCAGTC
This sequence comes from Cisticola juncidis, assembly GCA_013400215.1. NCBI lineage: Eukaryota > Metazoa > Chordata > Aves > Passeriformes > Cisticolidae > Cisticola > Cisticola juncidis. The sequence continues at coordinate 919,675 of VXBR01007323.1, read as the reverse complement.
AATTAAAAGATAAAACCTGAATTCTGTCCAGAGAAAAACATGGCCTGTAGACTTTCCTGATAAGAAGGTAGCCAGCCTGTTCTGCAGGAGTACCTCCATGGACTGTATACATGCCAGCTGTGTCATGAATTTAGCCCTCATGTCTGAAAAACACTTATTGTTCATATTTGAGTACAAAGTTATGTAACCCTCAATAAATATGAGGACTTGTAGAACACTGACAATGGAACTCAATACATTTCCACTTGCTTTTGTTTTGTCCTACATATCTGTTTAGGAATAATCCATGACAAGCAAACCTGGGACTTTGATACCTTTTTCAGTATGATAGAAAAGTTCCCCTGAAATTGATGTTGGTGTTATCATGAGTTGGTAAAAAAAACCTGCTTAACATTTAAATACTTGTTTCATTATTTACAGTTGAAGATATTTGACTATAGATACTGAGGGTTGAAAAGAGAAAATATACTGACATACAAGTTATTATTGTTAGCTCTGTGCTTAGTGAGAAATTCTTCATATAGTGAGCAGGAACACTTGTGTAAAACATATTGATAAAAGTTTTAGAGATGTCATACAGGGCATGGTATTGATGCAGAAAAGTTCATAAAACTTATATTTGTGTTAAAAGTCACTGCAGCAGTCCTTATTCATTGATAAAAAATATAGAAACCCAAGAATTGGCTTTAGAAAAGACAGGTAAAAGCCTTATATATATATAAACCTTAGGTTGGTATACAGAAAAAAAAAAAGAAAGAGTCCGTGATCATAAAACTTTGAATTTGTTTTGATTAACTTTTCTTTACATTCAGCTGTCATCCATTCATAGATGTTGCAATATGAGGAAAAGCTTCAACAGAACTTTGAAAGTTCTGTGAAAGACAGTGTGAAACAGTATTAGAAGAAAAATATTAAGAACCATTAAAAATACCCTTGTTCTACCTCTCTACCCCCCACTTCATATCAAAACTTGGAACCTCAGTAGAGAGGATCTTTTGTGGTAAAAGATAGCATGAGACAGAATTGTGTAGTAAAGTGTTCAGACATGTCAAAAGACTGTCTTTTTGATGGCTAAACACAGTCATTTTGCTTCTGATTCACTTTGCAGCACTAAAAAGAAATCAGCATTAATGATTATTTCAAGTTATAAATAGCTGATAGTCAAGGCTTTATATAGAATTTTTCTGTACATGCTGTCTCTTATTTTCTTGCTTTATATAGCATTTCAAAATTTTGCTTTATAAATCATGTACTGACACTGGATACATGCTGTCATGTAAGAAAACATATTGTACTATATCACTTTTAGTTACACATTTTTCAGAAATGTGAGATCCTGTCTTTCAGATGGCATAAATCATTGTAGTTCTACCAGATGCAAAGCTGACCCAGGGTGTATATATTTAATTTTTTTACGTTAGAAATGCTTTCCTGTCAAGCTAATAAAATTATGTTAGATAAGATTATTAACATTGTAAATAAAATTGATTAAATTATTTGAGAAACATTTTTCTAAAATATTTTGGACACATGGAAGATAACATCTGCTTCCTAGCATTGACTTTCTGGAAATTAGATCTTTATTCTTCATTGTAACATTTCACAAAATGCTTACCATTTAGGCATAGATTAGGTGTCCAAAACCTCACTATAGAGAATAAAATTCTCATCTGGAGGATTGGAAAGAATATCATCCTGGACTTCCTGCAAAAAGGTATTGCAAATTGTTTTATCTAAAATAATGCATATACATTATAAATAATTTTAGACATATAGGATATATGCTTCAAATTTGTTTTAATAAAAGAAATTAAGGAGAAAAGATGATCTTATTGCAATGACCCATTCTGGTATATAAATATTGATATATATATATATATATAGAGAGAGAGAGAGAGAGAGATGTATATTCCCTTTCGGATAGGGTAACGAGGCAGATGAGTTGGGTTAGAAGAAAGAAAATTAAACATAAGAAAATGAGGAAGGTGCAAGAAAGGAGTTTTTAGTACTGCCTTTGTCTCTCACTATTAAAATTTTTAAAATTTGAGGGGGAAAATAATTTTCCTTACTTCAGCTATGCTTTGTTCCTGGTGACAACTGGTAAGTGAGCTCCCTGACTTTATCTTGACGCATGAACTTTTTAATCTTTTTTTCTTCTCCTGTCATGTTGGGGAGAGAGAGTGAGAAAGTGACTGGGTGGGTATCTGGCAGTCAGACTCCATAAGACCCAACAAGAAATTGTTATGCAGAGTAAGCTATAAATATATTTTAAAATACATTATATAAGGAGTAAAGAAATTAATGATCTACTGTGTACAAAATTATTCACCATGAATATTTGAATTAAAAGAAAATGTTAATTGATCTTCCAAGAGGAATAATACATATATTTAAAATCAACTTTATTTTAATAATCAAATTGAAAATGAGACTATAACGTATACTACACATGAATTTCTGATTACAAGACAAATGAAGGCAACATGTTGGAGACATTAAAATACTTACTAATAAACCTGAAGTAAAACTCTTTTTTATTTGATTGCAAAGATTCTTTTCTTTCTCCTTTTTCACTTCTCTTTCCCTCGTCTTCAATACATTATTGATACTTTCATGGCAGTCATTTGAGAGAGAGAATTTATGTAATTTTAATGTAATTCTACTTCAGCACTCCTTTCCTTTTAATAGTAATTTAGATTTAAGTGATCCTTTAAAAAATAAATGAAATCCTTTAAAGATCTATTTCTCTTCAATATACTTGAAGAGTTCTCATTAATGTTGACAGTGGGAGTAACAATGAAATGTGCTAGATTTAAGTATCCAGAAGCTAAGATCTTCAAGGTTTTATATATGAAACTATTGAACAAGTTATCCAAGGACTAATCTTGCATGTCTGTTTTGCTAGCTTAGCTAGCTTAGGAATGGAAGTTGCCATCAGTTGCAATATCCTAGACATGGACTAGGGCAATCCCCAATATTAATACAGATAGGAACATGAATGGACTGAGAGGTGTCCTAAAGAGAATGAAGTGGGAATACTATTTGATTTAAAAAATGGACATAATCTGCTTGCAACCCAAAAAGCTGACTGCATCCCTGGTTGCATAAAAAAACATCATGGACAATAGGTCTAGAGAGATGATTCTGCCTTCTGCTTTAATCTGGTGACACCTCACCTGGAGCAGTACCTGGAGTGCTACATCCAGCTTTGGTGTTCACAGCATAAGAAACAAATGGACCTGACCCAGCAGCAGAACAGAGAATCACAGAACCATAGGATGGGTCAGGCTGACCACAGTGAGTCATCTGGTCCAATCTCACTGCTCAGGGAGGGTGATCCTAAAGCACGTGGCAGAGAATTGCATCCAGATAGTTCTGGAATATCTCCAGTGCTGCTGACCACAACCTCTCTGGGAAAGCTCTTCCAGTGTGCAGTCATCCACAAAGTAAAGAAGGTGGAACTTCCTGTGCGTCAGTTTCTGTCCATTGGTTCTTGTCTGCTTGCTTGGCACCGAGAAGATCCTGGCTCCATCCTCTTGACCTCCTCCCTTTAGATACTGATAGACAATGATGAGATCCCCTCTCAGCCATCTCTTCTCAGGCTGAACAGGCCCAGCTTCTTCAGCCTTTCCTTGTAAGAGACGTTCCACTCCCTTAATTGCCTTTGCTGCCCTCCAGTGAATCTGCTCCAGGAGCTCCATGTCTCTCTTGTACTGTGGAGTACAGAACTGGACTCAAAACTCCAGATGTGGCCTTTCCAGGCCTGGGTAGAGGGGCAGGATCACCTCCCTCAACCTGATGGCAATGTGTTTCCTGATGCAACGTTTGTGACGAAAAAGCCGGAATATCTCTCCTAGGAAGAAAGGCTGAGAGAGTTGGGATTGTTCAGTCTGGAGAAGTTTCTGGGACAAGCTTATTGTGCCTTTTCAATACTCTAGTGGGGCTTATAAGAAAGAAAGGACAGGCTTTTTAACAGGGACTGTACTGACAGGACAAGGATCATTTGTTTTGAAGTGAAAAAGGGTGGATTTAGATTGAATATAAAGAAGAAACTTTTCTTATGCTCAAGTTGGTGAGACACTAAAGCACATTTCTCAGAGGTGGATGTCCCAGTGTTGGAAGGTCCCAAGATCAGGGTGAATGGGTCTTTGAGCAACCTGATCTAGTGAAAGTTGTCCTTACCTGCTGCCCTGAGATTTCCTAGTTTGCTGAGCGTTCATACTAAAGTAGAAGTGTGCAGCTTCTTACGCTCCTTGACGTAAACAGAGGATCATGTTTTGTAAATAGTGTTATTGTTATAAATTCCTTCTCCAAGAGAAGGGGAAGCTGAATGACAGTCTCCTTGACCAGTGTGGGTGAGAGGTGGGAATAACCACTCTCCAATCCATGGTCACCTTGTGAGAAGTATACAATAGGAAAATAAACAAGGGGCACCTCTCCTGCCCTGCTTGCTCTGATGAACTCAGACCTGTCTCCCCTAGTGTCCTTATCTGGCTAGGCTCACAGTGATACTTACCCATGACAGTTGGACAAATAACCTTTAAACCATCCTATGGTTCTATGATTCTATGGTTGTAATTTCAAGAAAACATCTCAAAACAAGTCTTAATATATTATGTGTATCAAAATTATTTGTTTTGAAATTTATTCCTGTTTGGATATAATTACGTAGTAATGTGAATATATATTTCTGGTGGTTAGGAAACAGTCTTCCTAGATTTGGGATCTGAATTCCTGATGGCCAAAAAAAGGAATAGAAAAACTCCCTTTAGGAAGGCTGCAACATGACCTTGATAGGTCACTCCAAATCACAGCTGAAACAATTATTTTGGGCTTTTGGCATCTGTAGATGGACAAGCAGTTACAGATTCTTTAGTATAGCTAATTCATTAAAAACACTGTAAGGCAATTATTTTTACATGAATGGATAGTGAATAATTGAAAAAATGCCTGATAATTGACTAAAAGGTCTTTTAATGAGATACCTTCCATGTATAATTTAATTTTCTAAAATGAAAAATGAAGTTTTTGATAAGAACATGTTAAAAAAAATATTTCTTACTCTTTATAATGAACTCTGACTCAGCTACCTATTTTTTTTTTTTCATTAGGACTGCATAGTAAAATAACAGGCTAAGATGCTTGCCATTTCTATGTGTCATCAGCCATAAAATTAAACTGTAAGAAAGCAGAGTGCCTGCTGGGAAGGAAAAGCCGTGGACTTTTACAGTGAATAACCAAAATCCTTTCTTTGTCAAGTGAAAGACATCTCCAATGAAGACACTTCTGTGCCCTCTGGTGAGAGCTGCTAGTATTTAATGTCTTTAGTTATGGCAAATGACACATAAGAGAAAACTAAATCAATATTTTGACACATTGTGTATCAGAATATTGCACTTTAACCTTATATTTTATCATCTTACTGGATTAAGAAAAAGGGTCAAGTTTGGCTGCTGTGGTGTTCAGGAGTGGATGTCTTATGCTGACACAACACTGAAGTTTTTCTGCTTTCCAAGAAAAATTTTCTCTAGTGCAGTTATTTAATTTGTGGCACAACAGTATGCAACAGCAGCAAGTGCACTGAAGAAATACTGTAATAACATGGCAAAAATAAAAACAACACCTTTAAAGAATGAAATAAAGAAGTGAGAAATATTCTTATCTCTAAATAAATAATTGCAAAAATTATATTGTAAAGAAATAAGCTCGCCCCTCATCCTCCTCATCTTTAAACTAGACAAATCCAGCATCCTCAGCCACTCCTCCCAGGATGTGCCTTCCAGCCTTTTTACCAGCTTTGTTATCCTCCACTGTATTCATTCAAGGACTTTCAGGTCATTCTTAAACTGTGGGGCCCAGAACTGCACACAGTACTCTGGGTAAGGCTGTACCAGTGCTGAATACTGTGGAATAGTTACCAATTTTTATTGGCTGGAGATGCTGTGTTTGATGCACTTCAGCAAGGGGGTTGCCCTCCTGATTACAAGGGAACTCTACTGGCTCCCATTAAGCCTGCTGTCAACCTTCTATGGAGCTGCTCTCCAGTCACTCCTGTCCCAGTTTATACTTGTGTGTCTGTTACTAATGTGGAATCTAGCACTTGGATTTGTTAAATTTCCCTTTCATAATTGCTCAATGCTTTAATTTGTCTAGATCCCTTGTTTAGTCCTTTCATCCCTCAAGGGAGTCAACAGAACCTCCTAGTTTGGTACTGTCAGAAAATGTTCTAATGGTATATTCACCTCCTGCATCTATGTATTTCAAAAATATGTTGAACAGAACTGGCCATAGGATTGAGCCCTGTGAAAGACTTTTGGTGATTGATTGCTCATTCTCCTCAAGAACCTCAATCGAGAACTTGCCAATGTTAATCAACCCCCAAAAGAAGCATGCCATAAGTATTAACATACTAATTATTATATATTTCTTAAGATCTGTTAGAAGAGAGTCTTTTCATCCTATTAAACTTCTAATCAAGGATTTTATTAGGTGATTGCTTATAGTTGTTGATTTCTTGGTCAATAACATACCGTTGCTTTTTTCCCCCCACAGCTAGTGAGGGTTTCTGGGTGGTAGGGGGGTTTTGTTGTTTTTGTTTGTTTGTTTGAGTTTGGTTTTGGTTTGGTTTGTGTGTGTGTTTTTGTTTGCTTGTTTGGTTTTTTTTTGTTTTGTTTTGTTTTGGGTTTTTTTTTTGTGAGGAGGAGGAGGGTGGGGAGGGGTGTGCTATTTGGTTGGTTGGTTGAGTTTATTTTTGGTTTTTTGTTTTCTATTTTGGCTTTGGTTTGGTGGTTTTGTTTTGATTTGTTTTTGTTTTATTTTTCCCCCTAGCCTGATGAAATGTATATGAAGGAGTTAAACCCCCTCTGTCTAGATTAAACCTTATACCTGTCAGTGAGCTAATAGTGCCTCACTCTTTTTCATGTTTATAGTATCACTTAGTTTCTGCAGTGAGTCTATTTTAAAGACAGCCTTTCCTTTTATCTTTTCTAAGCTTGAAGTAGTTAGTATCTTCAAGGACCTTATCTTCATTCTCTCTGCTCTTACAGTCTCCTGTTCAGGTCAATTACTTTTTCTTGGTTTCTTTTTTATTCGCCTTTATTTATTTATTTTTTTTTTTTAAGACTGTGTCCCATAGAGACCAGGAGAGCTACTCAGACTGAATTTTTGAACTTTGCTTCTTCTAAATTTAGTGAATTTTATCTGTAAGCTTCAAGGATTTCTTTTTATTTGAAACAGATTGTATAGATATAGGCTCCACCAGGAGTCCATTCCATGCAGCTTGTATCTGTCTAAGAGGCATGGGGAGATAAAGGCAGCAATAACCACCTTTGTACTCTACTCACCAATCAGTAGGTGAGCAGTGTCAGCCAGGAGTCTGTAAGCCAGCAATGATTCTTGCCTCTTTCTCTCACCTTCATCCATTAATGTTAATTTTCTTTTCCTTAATACTCAATATGTAATTATTCCTTTCCTAGAAGCCAGCCAATGTGAAACATCAATACAATAAGTCTTTATCAAGTGTATTTTCTTAGCAATCAGAAGCTATATACAGAACCAGGAGTCCCAACTCTAGAGCTTCTGCCCAGTCAGGCTACTTTCTGCCTTGGGGTGAGAAAGAGGAAGTTGATCACCAGGGCAGAGGAGTACAGAGATGAGGTCAACAATCACACATGGGTTGAACTGTGTTTATGTGCCTCACATAGGCTTTTACTGAACCCTAAGGGGACTCTATAGATTTTAAGAATGCATTCTCTACAATTCTTGGGCTAGAGACTAGGAAAATATAAGAAAATAACTGTCATAATCAAAGTACTGAAATAGCAGGACTGAAGGGGCTGAAATTAAAATTTTGGATATGGAGTCAAAATATAAAATGATGCTGTAAATTACTGCCTAGAGATTGTCACTAGATGTGCTGATTCATAGGGCCTTCTCAGGTGTGTGTGAGCTTACAGGCTCCTCGGGGTGCAGTGTCTCTGCCCTACTATCAGTGCTTGAAGACATGGTTGAATTACCAGACTTGATGATAAGGATATAGTGCTAATTCTTTAGCAGACAATCTACTGCCCTTGAATGTTTATTGCTGTAATTTATTTCTCAGTACAGAACTCCTTTTTCCCTATTCTACTCACCCTTCCAGGTTGAGGCTGGTTCCTGGGATAGCACAATGCTTTACTCCCATTTCATTGTCCGAAATTAGCAAATCTCTATTTTGACAGTCCCAGAAATATGTATTAGCAAAGAAGTAAGAAACAATTTAATTGGATATTTGATTTGGCTTTGGTCAAAAAGTAGTACATAACAGTACAATACGATGTGTATATTTTTCTGTTGCATTTTCTTGCAACAAGTTCTGGGGCTTCTTTAGGATTAATGTCCTCTGAGATCTATCCAGTGCACTGCAGGTCTTAGCTAGAGATAGTATGACTAAACTTGAATGAACACATAAACTAAACAAACCATCAAAATTATTGTAATACAAGACCTAGGGGTTATATAAAGTGGACATAGAACCATAGAGTTGTATTTTTAAGCAGGAAAAATCAACTTAAGTACAAAAGCATACTGAGAGTTTGTCTAAATTGGAAGAACTTGTTATCCACAGATGCATAACCTGGACAAATATATTTTTAAATCTTCAGTGTAAGAGCCACAATTAAACCTAACTTCTCAGACGTATCAAAATTATGTGGGCAGGGGTATGGACTCTAATGGGTCAGATGAACTGTGCCAGCCAGAAAGTGCCTGTATCTATAAAAGGATAATAGGACCCAGGCTGACAGTCTCAAACATAGTTACTAAGACATTCAGATCATCAAGCAAGCAAGGTGAATCTCATCTACAGAGTAATCATAAAAAAAATAGTATTCTCCATTTTATATAGATTTTAAATACAAATTTAATGAAACTATTTTTGAATGTCTAAAACAATTGATGTTTTCTTGGTGAAAATATTTGCCTCTGTAACAAATTAGAAAGTAAACAAATGGTAAACAAGTGTGTATGTACATTCATCCCTGTTATATAAGTGTGTACTTACATCCTAGTTTTTAGGTCAATAAAGAGAAATGGAGCAGTTTGTTTTCAGCTCTTGTACTTTTGGTAATAAAGTTGAATAAAAATGTTGCTTGGGAAAAGCTGTATTTCATTAGGTTAACTGGTAATGTAAGACTGTTATAAGATGTAATGTTATTTATTTATATTTCATTACTTTCCAGATTGCAATTAAGAATTATATCTCTGCCCACAATGACTGATGAACCCTGAAAATACTCATCTAAACTATGTCTCCTCTCAAAAACAAGAACCCATTTTACAGTTGTAATAATAAATTAAACATAGCTGTAGTGTAGCTTTGATATGATTTAGGTCATCTTTCCAGTTGTTTGTTTTCTGTTTTCATTTACAGAGTGGACAGTAGCACGAAGATGTAATTAGTAACGTGTAATAAAGGGAATCAAAACCCTACCCTTACAGTCATTCCTGTTTTGATAAATCAGAATGGTATATGGTAAGGATTAGTCTAACTTTTACAGTAAAATGGTCTATGGGTGCTGACAATTGGTCTGAATTTAGGCTTCAGGCTCTGCCAGAGTCTGTGTGAAAGACAGGGGAGCAGCTTTCTCATTCTGGCCTGGGAAAATCTCAAAGAAGAATAATAACAAACCTTGGGAAGTGAAAACCATCAGCAGGTGGTGTTTTTACAACATGTTTACTGGAAAAGGTGTTTACAAAAGGGTGTACACTCTAAGGACCAATCATATGGATTGTGCCGAAGTACTGTATAGAGAAATTAGAAGAATAAAGATTCCTCTCATTTCATTGTCATATCAAGAGACATTTTGTTATTTCCATGCCGTCCAAAACCACAACAAAAACTCACCATATGAGTTTCAACATTCAGGTTGGGTCCAGAATCTGCTTTATATGCTACAGTTTTGATAAATACTTCACATCCAAAGAATTCGGGATCTGTTTGTTGAGTTGTAAATGCTGAAAGATGTCCATATTTCTCATGTGGACACATGTTCTTGAGTGGACTATTTTCACCACAGTATTTTTGCTGGGTCACCTACTGATCCCTTGACTTACTGTGTCTTAATTACTACTTTTGTGGATTGTTCTTTTAGGAGTATATAAAGAATATGAAACTGCCAGGGCCCAACTGAGTGATGTTTTTATGAAATTGAAGATATGTCTTGAACATGTAGTGAGGGCAGGAGGGTGAGAAATTTAATGAAAGAGTGTTGGAGGACTGTGACAAGAAGATGGAAGCAGTTCCTTCTGGGATCTGTTCCTGCAATACATTATCCCCAGAATCATACAAACTGGACCTTGTCCTAGTGAGAAGAAACTAGAATGGGTCAAAACTGGAAGATGCAGAAATCTAAAAATTAGGTAGTGTATATATTTGTGGAATTCAATTTTCAAAACTCCTCACCTGTCCTACCTTATCAAGCAATGTCTTGAAAGTCTTTGAGTCAGTATTAACTGATATGCTCAGAAATCCAATCCGTTTTCTCACAATTCTAAAACTGCTTCTGTGAAATTCTTATTTTCTAATAATTAGCTCTTTAGCTTTCCTCTTAACATTACTGATTTCCAAGGGAAAAAAAAAAAAAAAAAAAAAAAAAAGTAATACAGCAGTTTTTTAAATTTATTGTTATTTTAAAGGTTCTCTATAAATCAAAGGCTTGAGGGTTGGGGTAAGGGAGACTTAAACTCTGCTGAGCAAACAGCATATTCATCAAATAGGATACATCAAGGACAGAAGTTGTTTAAGATTTTTTTCTGATAGCTAAGGAGAAGGCTGGAAAAAAAATATGATTCATGAGGTCACAATCATATTCAAACTCAAAGATAACAAAGAAACTCAGGAATAAATGACAAAAGAATATTCTGATTGGAGAGATAGGAGTATTTTTTATTATTATTTTTTACGTGAAGGCAGGTTCTTTCTATAAAACTTTGGCTGGTCTTAACATACTGTGATTGGCTATCAGGAAAATGTGTATTTTAACCATATCGAGTGCTTCAAAATGTCATATTGTGTATAGTGTAATAAAATAAGTATGTAGCCTTCAGAGATATAAGGTTAAATGTTAGAATAGCATATCATATACATGTTGAAAAATATTGTAGTTTATTAATGATTTGTGTAATTTATTGAAATTAATTACATTGTTCAAAATCTGTGTTGTTTTCATTTGCTTTCACCAGTTATCTGTTTCATTTATGATTTGAGGATCACTACTTTTATAGGGGTTGTTTAAATCTGTGGGAAGAGGCACTAACTGAAGACTTTTTTTATTAATGTACATACAAACATTACTCAAAAATTTGGAACTGCAGAATATGGTAATTGAACAATCATTATGTTGAGGCTTTTACTTTAGCCACAAGTCGTACAAAACCTCAATTTGTTAGGACAACTCTTTCTTACCATCTTACTTTCAGTCTTTTGAGCCATAAGTGCATTTCCAGGAAATAGAACACACAATTATGAATACTTTTTACCACACAATTAATCTGTTAAACGGTGCCTTTCTTTGGATAAATTCTGCATTTCTAAATACATGTAAGTCTTGCCAAATGGGAGCTTGCAGTGCAATTTACATATTACTGGAGATAGTTTTTGATGATAAATACAAAGAGTCACAAGAGCTTTAAATAGATGTTTCACTTGTAATTAAGAGCTGTAATAATGAAATGCCATGCTTGACAAGGTTTATTTAAATAACGAAAATCTTCAGGGTGAAGTGAGAATTACTAGAAATTGAATTGTTTTTACAAACGTCTGAATTCTTCTCACAGCCATTACTATCTTTTTGGTTGTATTTTGACCAGTGGGCAAGCACCTTTGGATATTCATCAGGCCATTAAAAGACACAGTCATAATATGATGAGCACTGACTCCTGTGCCTGAGGTTCTTCATGCAATAATGAAAAGATAGAAAAGAAACTTGAATGTCTTCATTTCTCTGTGTCTTCTTTTCTCTGGCGAGCAAGAGCCAGTGAGGCCAGGAGAGCCAAAAGGCAAGCTAGGGCCAGGGCAAAAGGGGCAAAACCAGCCTGCTGCCAGGGCAAGAAGCAGACCCCAAAAGCCCCGATTCAAAAGCAAGTCTCCAAAAAGCCCCAAGAGGCAATAATACCCAAAAGCCCCCAAGCCAAAAGGCCCCCAAAAGCAAAAGCACAGTCTCCAAAACCCACCAAAACACAAAAGCATAAGCTGTAAAAGCCAGCATGTTTCAAAAAGCTCCAGGATTTATGACAGTCACCTTTTTTGTCCCTGGCTCCTCCCAAAATCTACGTGCTGACAGGAGACCTTTGGCCCAGTCTAACCTTCCAGTAAGAGTCACCCGCATCTCTGGTTTTATCCTAACCTACCATTATACAATCATTCTCTGACCTATCATATGTGTTTGAGATTCACTAGCTTCGTAAGGGTTTCGAATCTAGTTTTAGCTTTTCCTGGGTGTGTGCCCATCAGTTTGGTTTCTATGGCAGGATCAGCTATTGCTTTCTTCTATTTCTTCATGTCTTCTCTTTTCTTGATATGTTTAGAAGAAATTGTGCTTGAGAAAGTAATTACAACTGTTTAAAATGTACCTCAGATTCAACTCAGAGGTTGAAAGGTCCTCTCAAGCAAGAGATGAGACTTATTCTTGCACATAGCAATTTTCACTCATCTGCTGTACAGGCTTAAGTGGAGAGTCTCTGAATAACTGACCTTTTAATCTTTAGAGAGCCCTTGACTAGAGGCCTGTTGAGGGTCATTTCTATAAACCTGCTACAGCTGGAAATCCAAACTTCCTATTAAGTAATAGAATCAAAATGGGTTTAGCAGATCAATCTCACTTGATTGTATTTGCATGATGTAAACACATACATCTGATACTCACTTCAAATTTCTTTTCAATTTCACAGAGATATAAAAGCACTTTGGGAGAAACCAGTTAGTAAACGTCCATTTAAAAAATAAAGGAATCACACCCCAGAAGAGCAATTGCAGTAAATAATGTAAATAACCATGTTAGGGTGATATGGATATCTACATTATCTATACACATCTAAATTTATGAAAAATTGATCTTAACCATTGTATTTTGACAGTACTTTTATTTATATTCTTTTAGATGGTATAGATTTTATGTATATTTACATGAAGGAAAATTAGTTTCTTTGATTTTTATTTCCTTTATAAGAACAAAGAACAAAGATCTGTTTAGCACAATTGATATTGATATTCTCAAAAGTTAATTTTTGATGCATTGGTATTCTTATTTATCTTTTCTTAATTCATATCAGTTTTATAAAAAATTTCTAAATCTAGGATAAAAAAACAAATAAAAACCATGAAGAGAGAACCTCTTATTGATTAAACTGGAAATTAAAATTCAAGGTAAGCCACATATTTTGGAATGCAAGACACATAAAAAACATTAATGTGTTAAATTTTTATGCTCCTTTTCTTGCTATGTATTTCTGATTGTTTTTAAATAAAACTTTTCATTTTAATAATTCCCTATGATTTTACACATCACAAGGCTCAAAAATATTAGTATACTTTTCTGTGGATTGTTAGCAATATATAAAGGCAAAAATAGGTAGAACTGTAGATAATATAGTCCCAGAAAGAATGTGGAGATTGCATAACTATTTTCCCAAACAATAAATTAGAATAGTCACAGAATTAAAATATTTGGCAAACTATTATATAATTTTTATTAGTATTTCCTTTATCTACTTTACATGTTTCACATTCTTTTATCATTGCTTTTAGTCAATGAAAATTAATGAGAATAAGATTTTTATAAAGTCTGTAGAACAATCAGAAGTACATATGATTTTGATAATATAACCCATTATTCAATCATCTCACATACTTTTTAAATGGTATTGTTTCTTGGAGAGGTAGCAGTATTTTTAAAAATATCTGCTTTAATAGAGAATTTTAAAGTCATATTTAAAGATTTTTTAAATATCACTGAACTCTGATTTATTAATTTCTACATGATGCTAATATCTTGAATTACTCTGTTAACAGCCTGCATGTTGTCACAGTTTTCACAGCTGGGAAGGGTGTACAGATGCCCCTGTTATGTTCATGACTTTTTCATGAAGTGTGCCGACGTTTAAGATGACTTGATGATATTTTCTTTTAAAATAACTTATAATTCTGTATAATGTTACTGCAGATTGGAGTGGAAACAATCTCTCAGACAAACAAATTTTCCTAAACTTGTGAAGCTTTCTTATCTCAAGACTCCATTGCTTTTATTCTGGATTAATACCTTTCCTTAAAATCAAGAATCACTGAAGAACTGAGGCTGTAAGGGACTTCTGAAGGTCATCTTGTCCAGTCAAGAAGTGAGGTATTACACTGAAGGAGAGTCTGCAAGGAAAATGAAAAAGGAGGAAAAATCAGACATCTGGAAGTATATTGAGACTGTTGCAAATTGAAAATGTTATGAATTACAGGAATTATGACAGAAAATAATGGAAAATAATCCATGCTTTCATTCATCTTTCTGGTTATTAAACAGAACATTAATTTTTCGTTTTCTCCAATTATTAGTGTTGCATAACTTTATCTGATGGAAAGAACTTAACTGACAATCTTGATAATCAAATTTGTGAACAAAGGTTACACAAAACTGAGACTGTTCTAGTTTCAGCCTTTCTTACTTCCAAAGAGTTTAAAATATGATCTGAGGAAATACTGCAGGAGGTGAGAAGTCAATTTGTACTTTCATTCTGTGAAATGTTGTTTCTGTGCTGTAACTACACATTACTCTTGATGGTACTTTTTTATCATGCACAGTTCTGCATCAGAAAGTGGGATGCTTGTTTTGCATAAGCCATCGGACAATCTGGACAATTTCCTAAACAATGCATCTGATCTAATGACCTATAACTTCAAATAAATGCAGCTCATTTGTCATTTGAGCCTACATTATTCCTGCTGAAGGTCCTTTTTATTATTGTCAGTATTCTATTAACCATGATTTCTGTAAGTAGTGAATAAATTAATTGAGTACCTGAGTGAATTGAAGTGTTAAGAAAATTAAAAAACCTATCTCTGCTGAGACAGATAAACCTTTTTTTTTGTCAAATTTTGAAACAAGCAGAAAGAGAAAAACATTTGGTATATTTTAAAAAGGAATCTTGAGATATGAAAGTGAAACTATGTTAAAAATTAAAACTATAAGTTCTTAAGCTCAAAAACCAGGAAAATAAAAATTATGATATGACCACTCTCAGTAATCTCTGACCCAGGATACCAGTTGTCACGATCCAAGTAGGAATCGTGATAGGTTCGTGTGATCTCAGAGTGCAAAAAGTACTCGAGGGGACATTAGTTTAATCATACAGCAAATGCACCTTTATTGAGTGCCAACAACACTTGCGATAGAGGGAATGAGAAAGGAAAAATAGGATACAGAGCAAGGAAAGGGGGGCAGGGGGATATAGCTACCAACGGCAGAGGCGTCCTCGTGGTGTGGCATCTGGCCAATGGATTTGTCTTCTGTTCATGGGGAGATCTCAAAGTGTCCTCGCATGGGAAGCTTTTATAGTCATTTTAGAAGCGGGGGGCACCTGGCCAACACAGGCAAAAGCGGGGGGCACCTGGCCAACATGGGGGGAGCACCCGAGAGTCATTGTGAGGAGCCCTGTTGCTCTGGGAACCAGGTGCAGCCGTTCAGATCAGGCAGGTCTGGGACAAGCAGGTCTGGGCTGGTCGCTGGTAAGCACAGCCTGTCCAGCCGTCCATTGTCTTCGTACAAGTTCCCATGGGAGCCAGCTCCGGTCCAGTGGGCACACCTGCGGTTCAGTGCTTGGTACACACACACACCCTGGCTCAGGCCCCAGCCCCTTGCAGACAGTCCCTTCCTTGACAAAAGGACCTTGACCAAGGTTGTGAGGCAAAACCAGGGACCCTCGGGCCCCGACTCTCACACCAGTGTAAGGGAATATTGGAAGGCTTTCCCTTGATCAAGGAGGTTTTATAAGAAAATGATATTCACAATTCCATGGGCCCTCACAGATGCATGCATGAGTGCTGAGAGACCTGGGGGGCACTATAGCAAGGCCTCTCACGATCGTCCTTGAAAGGTTGTGGCAACTGGAAGAGATGTCTGAGCACTGGACACAGGGAACTACCAGGCAGTCAGCCTCACCTCACATCCTGGACAGGTGATGGGCACCCCATTCTGTAGGCCCATTCATGGGAGCCATGTGGATGAGCATGATCCTAACCCTAACTCAAATCATCCCCTACCTTCCCAAATTATCTCTGCAGTGTGGACCGTAATTTAAGCTACCTGAAGGAATTCGAAACAAGATAAAGATACTACTATTGTCCAATTATCTCAGGCCTAGATGGGAGATAAACAAGGCTGAGGGAGAAGAATACATCACTGCAAGGAGTGCCCAGGGAAGACCAGCTCGGAAACTGTGCTGAAGGTCAGCTCTGACTGGGTCTGCTGGGGGAGGTCGTAGCTCTCCAGCTGAAGATAGGAGGCCCTCTGACTCAAGACTGAGCATGGGACTAATTAGCATTGGAAGTCATTTAACCAGTAGAATAAGAGAACAGTGTAGCCAATAAGCATTGATTCCTTTTTTTGCTTAAACGTATAAATAGTGAAAAGTTTTAAATGTCCTTGAGACCCCTACCACTAAGAAGCCCAGGGTGAAGAGGGATCCAATGGGACATGGTTGGATCCATGCGAGGTAATATTTTTCTATTTAATCTGTCTCTCTCTCACTCTTTCTCTCCCCATCCTCTGTCCTTTCCCTCTTTCTTTATACCTCTCTCAACCTCATATTTACAGTTAAATAAAATCCATACTATTGACTATAGCATATAGTCTCATTTGCACCTTAATTTGGGTAGAGGCATCTCAGTAATTGAATCTTAACAGCAGCCTGGGGAGCACTAGGAAAGCATTGTCAGGTCAAGGGAGGTCATCCTGCTGCTCTGTTCAGCCCGGGTGAGACCATACCGCTTGAGCAGGGAGGTTGAACCACATGACCCACGATGGTCCCTTCCAAATGTACCCATTCTGTGATTCTTAGTATGTAAAGATAGTATCTGCATACTTCTGACCTCTTTGCTATCAGGATATTTTTGCAGTTTATGGATCATGACATCTGCCCACAGCCTCAAAAAATATAGCGATATTGACTGTAATGGTGACTGCATAGTATTTCCTTTAGATTATCTATGCCACAAATGGAGGTTCAAAGGAAAGAGCAATCCTCAAGTATAGAAAATTGATCAGCTTTCATAACAAGTAGTTTGTTAAATTCTTTGAAGGATTTGGAGGATATCCTTTGGAGGATAAATTCTTGGCACCCAGCTTCAGAAAAGAATCCCACCCTGCATTCTAAATGCTAGGAGAAAGATGTCTTTGCCTTTGAATCACTACCTTCTTCATGAAATGAAAAGTGAAAAAAAAAAAAAGAAATCCCAGTATTTCAACATTTTTGGTGCTTACCTTTCTGGTGTCTTTCTATTGTGAGTATGGGCTTCCTGTGAATATATTGGTGATGGGAATAATTTCATTTATAAATTGTATAATATTTTTAATATATTTTTTGGAGTGCAGAACCAAAAAATTTCAAAGTTGAACTGGTTGACATTTAGGGATGTTATTAGATCAAACTCTTCAATCCCTGCTTACATATCAGTTCTATAAACTAATTATCAATAAAAAAATTCCTTGAGCGCAAGAAAGCATTATCACTTAAATATAGCTTAGATAATATTTAAGCTGTTTCAATTAGGAGAATTTATTAGTGTGCTAGTGTACTTAGGTACAGTCACTTTCATTCCTTAGAAATAAACAACATGCTTTTTCTGTGAGAAGAGTAAAAAAACTGTACAAAACTAGTTCCTTTCTCACATCCTCCAGGTGTTCTCAGGCAGAAGCTGACCTAAAATTTCCTCTCTGGGTTTCTTTTGGGACAGTATGTGTTGTCCTTTCCCCAGTTGTGTTCAGACTGTCTTATTCTATTTCTCATTACCACTTTCACTCACCAAATGCACAAACATACTCATGCATTGCTATTCAACCATGCTCAAGAGGAAAGAAATTAATAATCGTCACTTCTTTAATTAGTGAATTAATTTACCTATTTAGTTTCAGAAGCTGTATGCTTTCCTTTTGGTTTGGGGGCCATCTATTGTTTCTTTCAATTAATCTGAACAAAAGCGAATTACGAGCCCAAGATCTTCATGAATTTTGCTTCCAAAGTACATATTAGTGCACTCATAAATGGTGAATAGAGGCTAAATAAAAAACAATTTTGTTTCCTACTTTCTTCCTTTGTGATGTTCATGCTTTAATAATGAAGAATTATTTTTAGACTTGTAAGAAGTTTTAGACTTGTAAGAAGTATTTTTAGACTACATTTTTAGACTTGTAAGCAGTCAGCTGTATATTAGCTTTCCAATTCCTGATCACCTACTGCCAGCTTTTGTTCTGTCATGAATAATTTTTTTTTAACGTAAATTTAAAATATAAACTGTAAATTTTATTTACATTTTAAGAAATTAGAAAAGAAGAAAAGTTTAATACCAAACAAATCAAACCAGGGTTATTTAACTTTATTTGCGATTAATAATCTGCCTTTAACTTGGTTGGCACATATTGCAGTCTAAAATCTAGAGTCAGCAATGAACTCTACATTATCAAAGCTTCAGCATAGAGTTTTCTATTAGTTTATGATCCCATTAGTGGATGCACAAATGGGACATCCAATTTAGTAATGGTTTATTATCTTTTTTCACTGTTAATAATATTAGGTAAAAAGGGCCTTAGAATGCATAGTCGTTCAGTCATATTGGACAGCTACAAAAGGAAAGAATCCTTCATTCTGACATTCATTTTTTTAGTAGGGATGTGGCTATTCTACAAGCAATGATCTGTGCCAGGCCTGTGACAGTATCAGTCATTACTTCCATCCAGTTGTGATGGGAATGAAGCCGTCATTTGTGTCTATTATGGCTGAACACTGAAGCTGCCTTACATTTTATCCAGTAAATGAAATGCTTTAACTATGATGGTGAAAGACTAAAAAAAAAATAAAAAAATCCAAAAATAACAAGTCTGTCTCCTCCTCATAAAAAATTTTGTCATGATGAATTCTCTCTTTGTTAGAACAAGCATAGATACACAAAATAGACAGATACTGGTACACAAGTGATCTCTAGTACTCTTCATGTTGATTATTTTTTACAAATTTTCTTCCATATGAGGATATATATGAATATAATCTATATGAAAAAACATATATGAATATAATCTATTTCACTACTATTTAACATACTTTTTTTTTCCTGTTCTTGTTTTTCATAGTGAAACTATTGATGGAAACTTCTTTATTGATGCAGAAGAGTTGTAATTTTATCCTCTATAATTTTAAAAATTTTCTTTCCATTTAGTATGATGGAGTTGCAGAAGTGATGTTTTATTTCCAGTTCACAAGACTAAAATACTCTATTGGGAAAAAAAAGGCTTCTAAGAAATATCAAATTTTGTCAGTCATTACTGTCAAAGAGACATTATAGTACCATCTTTGTATATATGTTGCCCTCTTAAGTACTGAGTGGAGTTGGTTCAATCTGTTGATTTCAGCAGCCATTGGATAAGTCTCCTAGTGAGAAACTGACTTACAAGGGATAACTGAGTAATAACATAAACAATTGTAGTTGCACCACACACACACATATTTCAAGGGAAGGTTGAAATGAATCTCGAGGGGAGTTGTTCACTATACTAACTCTCAGTGGCTGGACTGTCTTATATGGAGTTGCTAGGTACGTTATACCAAGAAGTCTGCAGGCCAGCTTGGGAAATTATATTCTATGTTCACTCTACAAATTTAGTTATTATGTACATGACCATACAAAAAAAATCTGGTTTCTTTTCTAGCTTTTTTATTGCTTTATTTTTTACCGTTAACCTTTTATTCTCTGGCAGAATATAGAAGCTGTTTATCTGAGAAAGAAAAGCACACTTGTGCCTAAGCCCTGCACAGCCACTCACACACCCTCCTGGTAAGATAGGGAGAGAATCAGAAATGTAGGACTGGGGAAAGTCATGGGTTGAGATGAAGTGGCTAATAGATAAAGCAAAAGCTGCACATGCAAGCAAAAGAAAGCAAGGAATTAACTCACAGCTTTCCATGGGCAGGTGGGTTGTTCAGCTACCTCTAGGAAAGCACAGCTTCATTACACGTAACAGAGCTTGTGAAGACAAACACAGCAACTCTGAACACCCACCCTTTCCACCTCCTTTCCCAGATGACTTGCTGAAAGTGACACTATACAGCATAGAATATCCTTTTGGTAGCTCAGCTCTTCTGTATCCTCTCCTAAATTCTTGTGCAACTCCAGCCTATGTGTTGATGGGGTGAGCTGAGAAGCAGAAGAGCTTTTGGCTCCATGCAATCACTGCTCATCAATAACAAAAACATCCCTGCATTTTCAACACTCTTTTCAGCAGAAATTAAAAAAAAAAAAAAAAAAAAAAAAAAAAAAAAATT
>VXBR01007323.1:886884-897373 GCA_013400215.1 Cisticola juncidis | reverse complement strand
AAAAAACCCAAAAAAACCCCCCAAAAAACCAACAGAAAAACAGTTTCACAGTAGCTTCTATAAGAAAAAGGTAAAGTCAGTACAAAAACAAACACACACACAAACAAACAAGCAGGAAAACCAAAGAACATACCACTATTAAAATGCAAAAGACATGTAATGAAAAATAAATAAGTTAGTGGCATTACTAAGTCCCACAAGAGAACTAGTCAATTTGTCCTCAGATTATTAAAAGATGGCTGTACTTTGTACATGTACAAAGTAGATGTTTAGCTTGTAAATACTCCAATCTAATAGAGAGGAATTTCTCCTGTAAGGATCTGATTTTCAAAGATAAACAGGAACAGTTTTGAACAGATAGGTGTGCACATGAATACATCTTAAATTTACAGTCAACTCTGTTGGTTTATTTAATTAGCATATGTAAAAATATCTTGTAAGTGACCCTATATCTCATCCTATATGAAATTTTGGAAGATGACAAAGCAACTTGTATGAAATTTTCCTTTAGAAAAATTCTTGCAAAATTTTATGTATCTCAACCTTCTGAAGTAAGAAAATTATCTTTCAGCACTACTATCTTCTACACAAAAGTAAACAATTTATTTGCAGATGAGGTTGTGAGACCTTATGGTATGCCTCTAGAACACACTGATATCAGAGCAGTTTTTTCAGTCTGTGACTTTATATGCTTGAAGAATCATCAGTGCAAGTAAAAGGCAGTTTTTTCTTCTGGATAATATAATCCCATTAAAAAGTGAACCAATATATTCTAATGAGATTTCAACTTAACGTTAACTCTGTCTTCTTTATGTCCATTTCCTCTGTGCTGATCTGACCTGAGTACTTCTGCCCTTTCTGAGATAGAACATAAAGCTGGGATCTGGTTCAACTAAATTTAGGCACATAGAAAAATATAATAGATAAGAGGTGATGACCTTCCTCTGACAACTTTATATTTCTTGACAGAAAAACTGATCCCAAAATAGGAAAAAGTTGTTGAAGCTAAATCCTGAATTTCAGTTGTGTCAAGTCTGGTTTTATGTATGTACAGGCATGTATTATTTACATATCTGAGGCTGTATAGTAGAATAAGTCACCTAACCTTTCCTGCATCCCTGTTTTGTTTAATTTAGTCTGGTTTTATTGTCCTGCTGTGATTTAAACCCAGCTGCTAACAAAGCATCACAGTCACTTCTTCCCTCCTGCACCCACAGTGGGGAGGAGAACTGGAAAGAAAAAGTAGACCTTGTGAACAGTTTAATTATTTAAAAAAAAAATGTTATGCTCAACACAAAAAAAGAAGGGATAGATATTAAAAAAGCCATATGTATAGTTTTTAACTTAAAAATAACAGGGGTTACCTGCTACCGCATCATTACCAAATGGTTAGGAAAAGTAAGAAGGACCATGACCTACTGATTCATATTCACTTAAACTACGCATATTTCATTTTAGCTAGATTTTATACATAGTTTTTAAAAAAAGTCACTCAAATAAATTAGATATAAAAGTATTTCCCCAGCATTGAAAAGTGTGTCTTTCTTTTGCTTTTTTTTTGTTTTGCTTTTTCTGTGTTAAATTGTTATTTAAATGCATTCAAGCACAGAAAGGTTTCTTGCTAATAATTTTGGTTTTAAAGAATGTGATTAGGAAAACTGAATTTTTGACACCACCTTCATTTCCAAAGGGAAATAACCAACCGAGTAAGGTTCAT
Organism: Cisticola juncidis; assembly: GCA_013400215.1. Taxonomy (NCBI): domain Eukaryota; kingdom Metazoa; phylum Chordata; class Aves; order Passeriformes; family Cisticolidae; genus Cisticola; species Cisticola juncidis. The sequence goes on along the minus strand of VXBR01007323.1, from coordinate 895,656 downwards.
AGGTTGTCAGCATCAGCAAACAGCATTCACATCTGGTCATTCCTTAAGGGGAAAAATGCAATCGAGCATTTCTCTAGTATTTGAATGTATGTTGAAAATATTGTATTAGATCTGCAAAGATTTTAACAATCACAGAATCAAGAAATGCGTAAGGTTGGGAAGGACCACTGGTAGGGTCATCTAGTCCAACGTCTAACATTGAATTTTCTGCATCATCGCACTCAGTCCCCATTCACCTTTGTGCAGTCTAGTATGCATTCCTGCCACAGACTCCCATTACGGAAGTACATAGGAGTATGTTAATTCAATAAATTCATACTTGACTTACATTTTATGATGATTTACAATTGCTTTGGATCTGGCTCAAAACATTTTGAAAAAACTGGGGTTTTAGCAGCTTTATGACATGAAAGTTCTGAAAAGGGTTTCACAATACTTACTCCATGACAGGAACAATTGTGTTTCTGAATACTTGTTTTTAGTTTGAGTTAACAAAAGCCTCACTTTTGTTTAGCTCACTACATAGCCAAAGGAGCTTAAGAGGTGAAATTGCCATAGCAAATTGGCATTACACTGAATGAATTTTATCTACTTTTTTGATATAATGCTATAGAGAGAATTACTTCCATACCCAGATGTTCTCTTTTTGTGATGGTTAAATTCATTCTTGATACTTCCAAATGTAAAAAAAAATGGTATCCCGCAGATGACGCTTCCTCTGAATATTATTATTATTATTAATAATAATAATAATAAAGAGAATCTCTGGGATAATGTTAATAAAACATATTTGTGCAACTTCTAAAGCAGTTGTGTTTCAGTTTAGATGATACAAACACTACAGAAAAAATGCATAGCTGTGTTGAATTAAGAGCTAATAATTTTGTGAGGACAAAAATGCATCCTCTATTTGGGAAGAACATCTTGTTTACAGTGAGGCCGTTGATTCTTTCTAGACAGAACCTGATGAACAATATATAGGAACTAGAATTTTTTTTTATTTTGGTCAAGGTAAAAGTGTCCAGAAGTATATGAGAAAATATTAACATGGTAGTGAAAGAAGACACTTAAAGATGGATGGCTGAATAGAAACCTGAAATCCTTGTTGTTCAGGAATATAACCCTGAATTATTTTCAAGGTTTTGAAGCTGCAGATCTGGATTTCTATCCCCACAGTATATTTGAAGACCATACTACACTTATTGTGTCTAAATAATAGAAGAGCATAGACATAATAACCACTGACTATGCAATTCTGATGTCCAGAGCTTTCTCATTGTTAATACGTTTGTGTCCTTGCCCAGTCAGCTGAATATTGTTGGTGTTGTGCTTATATGTGCAAATGTAAGTGTATATTCAAGCTTTATGCAATCAGTCTGGCTGAAAAAATAATATCAGAAGAATTGCTGGGGAAAAAAACAACAAAAGTGCATTTAAATTTGCAAGTCCAAGCACAATTACAAAAGACTGAATTTAACTACTAGGTGGCTCAGCTTTCACATATGCATTGTTACAGAACTGTGCTTTATTATTAATATGTTTTTACATAGGGCTATAAGATAGATTTATAGAGATGAAAAATGTAAGTAGTAATTACTTAAGAAGTAAATCACAAGAGATTTCTCTTTCATCTCATTATGTCTTCATGATTACTTCACTCTTCACTGTTGCTAAGCAGGGTGATTTTATGCTTTGTTTTGTGGTTTAGTTTTGTCAGGGTTTTTTTTCCCAGTATACAAGAAGAAAAATAAAAGGGTGTTGCAGATTTTTTTAAAAAATCAAAATTTATATTTAAGGCATACTGAATCTTTTTGCTTTTTTAAGCCTTCAGTCTTAGAATGACTGCCACTACAACTTTTTGTTGTTGTTTTCAATTAATACTAATTTTTAATAACCAAAGGTATATTTTTTCAGAAACAAATGGAAATGGCACAAATGAACAAGAAAGATCACTTTTTTTTTCCTTGGGATCCCTTTTTTTGAACAGAAACAATATTAACAATTGATGAACACAGCATATTTAGCTATATTTCTGGCATGAAAGACTACAGACAATAATTATCACCAACAATCTCTGCAAAGCAATGTTAGCAGTGCAAATATATGAGTATGCAGGCATGCTGCAGTAAGGTCATCTCAGCACACAGCTAAGAGGGAAAGTTGGTTGTCACTTTTAATCACAGTTAAGCCCATACAGCCTTCAGAAATGGTAGCATTCTCAGTTTCCCTAGGCCTTGCATAAATATGACCTATTGAGTGGTTTTCTTTCATGAGGAGTAGATTCATTTATACCTTTGGGCCAAAACTGTGGGTGTGGTATCTTCCCTTAGTTGATACATCTGCTCATTAACTGTGTTTCATCTCTGCTCTCTAGCTGATAGTGTGTTCTGGTAAATCCTGGAAATGCTACAAGAACTACCAAATAAAGTGCTAGACATAGCAACTACTTTTTTTTTTTTTTTTTTTTTTTTTTTTTTTTTTTTTTTTGGTCTATCAGCTAGGTAGGTTCTTATGCATGCAGATACTTAGGAGAGTGTTTTCTAGTCCTCTGAGAAAATGCATTGAGACAGATTGCCAAGAGATGTAACATGGCATAACTTTGATAAAATCAAGAGTTTTTGCAGTTAATTTTGACTCACATTCCTCTTCTGAGCTTTCTGCCTCCACTAGCCTACCTTATTTTTAGATGGTTTTGATTTATGGATTTTTTTTAGATTACTGAAAGATATTAGAACTATTTTATATTTTAAAGTAATTTTCAGTATTTATATTTTCTTGAGAAAAAGAGATTTGATTAATATCTTTTTGTTTATATCCTTTGCTATATCTAGCAAACAATTGTTATTTTTGTCCTGACAGCTTAATATTAACTGCCTAATCAAAATTCTCAGTAATTTGATACACTCTTACACTCCTGCCTTTTGAAACAACAGTAACAAATGTAATGGATAGCCATCTCCTCCTTCTAATCAAAACTATAAAACTCATTCAGGTTTAACAAGCAACATCTAGAAAATAAACAACGAATAAATAGAAACCCATATTTTAAAAATGTTCATCCCACAATTTTTTAATGTAGTATTTCCACAATGTTCAGAGAAATATTGCATTAACATAGAAATGTTTAAGAATATTTGTCATCTTCATCTCAATACCTCTTTACATTTAACTTCAATTATTATGTTTAAAGTCTCTTTTTAAAAGGAAATTTGTCATAAGGATTTCACCAAATGTTTCAAGATTTTTAGTTTTGATTGGTTTCATTCATTTTTTTAATACAACTGTTTTTTTTTCTCACCAACATGCAAAAATATAGTTATCTTTTGCCACCTGGAGCTACACATAGCTTTGGGGTTTTTTGCTAGTCACAAACTTAAGTAAAGTGATTATAGATTGTTCCTAAGCTTGACTTAATGGTGTTACAAACTATTTAGATATTATAGTTATACAGTGTACATACAGTTATACATAGTACTTTTAACAGTGTTGTTAACAATATCATAATAGACTTCTATTTGTGTTCAAGGCAAGCCAGAATTGTGTTGTGATTACTGCATTGCTGCTTTAGAGCTGTTGCAGGCCTCTGCTTTCATTAAAATATGCTCCTCAAAAAATAGTATTGGTGCTTATGTAATTTTGAAATGCGCATTTAAGTCTATATTTTTAAGGACTGTCATAGAGTATGAATGTCACAACATCATCTTCCAATTAAAACTATGAATTTCATCATTCATCTCTATATTCTCTCTATAAATGTGCAGCTGAAAGTCACTGTATGACAGTCAAAGATTTTGTCAGTGGGTAAATCCAAGGAAATTAGGGGAGATGCTGCTTTAAGGGACATAGGACTTACTATGGGGTGGAGGGAAAAACTATTTTGGAATACAGTATAGATTCTGGAGCTTATACAGCAATTTTTATGGAATGTTGGAGGGATCAACACCAACCCAGAAAGAACAATTTTGGAAAAAGAGGGATAAAAGGGACAGATTGCGTATTAGCAGAAGGCAGTCATTATACTTGTCACACTGAGTGCTACTGTGGCTGTCCTACATTCTTACTGAATCCTCTTACTAAATCCTATTTCTAACTGTATTCCATATGAATATCCTTCCTATTTTGAGCCTCTCTATGTGAACATCGCATTGGACCATCCAGCATGTAGGACAAGGTGCCAGCTATTGGGGAATGGGATGCTCTGTATGTGCATTTGTGTAAAACCTTAAGCTGGTGATTTTCACAAATTGAAATAAGTATCACATAAGGTGATGTGATTTAAAAAAAAAAAAAAAAAAGATAGTGAAGAAAAACTCAAGTAGAGTTTAGTAGAAAACATATTTTTCCTTTAACTTTCTATGGCATTTATACTGGGAAAATTCCTGTCTGAGTCTAAATCTTGAATGTTTTCCAAATCTACAAAAAAATAAATATCTTGCAAGGACTGAAATTTCTTTCCATGGCTAAATGCTTTTTTATTGACTAAGAAAAAGACATTTTGATTTAATCATATCTGTACTCTTTAGATAAAAAAGAATCCATGGGGTACTGATTATGCTGAAATTACAGCAATTGCTATTGACTTCAATTGTTAAAATTTCCCTTCAGGTCTCCTCAGTTCAGAAACTAATTGTTCTAATATTCCCATTGAATACGGGTCAAAAGTTTATACAAAAATCTTGTTAAAGATGTAAGCTTTTATACAGGAAAGGAATTTGTTGTTGCTGGGCCAACTATCTGTGTTGAGTCTTTGTATTTATACCACGGACCACAGAACCACAGAAAGGCCGAGGCTGGAAGGGACCTCTGAATGTCATCTGGTCCAAGCCTCCACTGCTCAAGCGGGGCCACCTAGAGCCAGTTGCCCAGGACCATGTCCAGATGGCTTCTGAATATTTCCAAAGTTGAAGACTCAAAAAAATCACTGGGCAACCTGTCCCACAGCTCGATAACTCATCCAGTAAAGAAGTATTTCCTGGAGTTTCCTAATGTGAAAACTGACTGAGTTTCTACAGACTGAACACTGAAACAGGCTGAATTTAGGTGTTGTAATGTATAATTTTTACAGATGTAATGATTATGTATTATATATTATACAGACAGAGATGAATTGTATATAGATGTATACATTAAGGTATCTGCATAAAAGCTGTATGTAATTACACCAGTGCACAATTTTAAAAAATACCTATTTTTTAATTACATATGAATATAGTATGTTAAAGAAAATAAATTATGCTTGCAATAATCACATGTTCCGAACTAAAGAAACCCAAACATTTTCACACACTTCCTTTTTTCTAGTCTTCTCTAAGCAGAAGTAAATTTTAACATTTGTGATATACTAAAAAACACAGGGGTTTTTAGGAATAAAAGGGATATCAAAATTTTGACTGTTACAAGTATGAAACTTCTAGAGTTTACATCCACACACAAGAAGAGCCAACTGTCTTATAAATTCTAGACTCCACTTAGTTACTAATGTTTTGGAAAGAAGTAGTTTCAGAGTCCATCGGAAATAACTATGCATTTTTTTTTCCTTTAGGCAGACTGAAAGATTATTATTCAGTATTAAAATGCTATTAATTGAACACCTTTAGAGTTTCAAATTATTTTCAAATTATTTCAAATTATTGCATTATTTCCACTATAAACTTATATGATCTCAAAATTCTTTCAAATATTTAATCAACTAAATTTTTAAAATCTTTTTCTAAAATGAAAAAATGTATTGACCTTTACATAAACTGCATGTCTCATCTGTAATTTTTAAATTAATGTTTATGTTTTTCTTAATCAGTATGACTAGAAAATGTTCCTTCTGATTTCTTTGACTACTGGTGATGTTATTTCAAAAAGAGACTTTTAAGTTTCTTATGTTTCCTTCAACTGACAGAAGATATCTCTTCACCTTAGAAGTTGACTCACATGAAACTGGCAACCACAGATTTCATAGAGAGAAGAGTATGGTGAGCACAAACAAGGCAGGTGCATTCCTGTGTCCAGGAGGCAAATATGTGATGAAGAACCTGGACCAAAAAGAGGAGGTGCATCACTGAGTCTGCTAATCACAAAGGAAAAAGAACTGACCAGGAACGTGTTGGCTGCTGTCACTATAACAGAGTAGAGTTTAAGTTCCTCAGGACAGCAAAAGGCAGATAGATCTAAGACCTTGGGCTTCAAGAAGGCAGATGGTGGTTTCATCAGGATCTGAAAAGCTCCCTTTCTAGGAAGGGCAAAGAAGCCCATGGGCCCTAATAAAATTTTTAAGGTTGGAATAAACCTTTAAAATAATGAAGTCCAACTGTTAACCTGGCCCACCATGTTCACCACTAAACTGTTTCTCCATGAGCCACATGCACATGCCTTTTGGTCACTTCCAGGGATAGTGATTCCAATCCTTTTCTGAGTAACCTATTCCTTCAAGGAGGCTTCAGGGACAATGTCCTTGATGTACAAAAGCAGCCCATCCTCAACATAAAGAGAACAATCAGTAACAGGAAAGTTCAGCTTGGCCCAGCCCAGGATTTCTGACTCAGCCTAAAGACAAAAAGGAAATAGATTGGTGGTAGAAAACACACATTGGAGTATATATTGCTGAGGTGGACAGATTACTGAGGAGTTTAAATGCAATGCTTAAGAATTCACAGGGAGAATTAGGAAGACCAACCAACGTTCAGCTGGAGTTGAAAGTGGTAAAGGGTGCAAACAGAAATGGGAAGGACATGAACAGGCCCAGAAATAGTGCAACATTAACCCTCCCAACACTCTTCCAAAATTCCAACCCTTTCCCAATAAATAGGAAAGGAAAGTTAGTGTCATGCAAAAATTTAAGAAAAGGCAACCCCCTTGCCTTCTTGGTTATGGGAAGATGTAGTGGATGCAGGCAGGAGTGGTTTCCCTTTCTTAGTCACTATAGTATCTGTCTAATTGAGTCCCCAGGGGATTTTCACAAATGAAATTTGGTACTCTAAGACTTGCAAAGCACCAGATGCACTAAAAGCATGGTTACACTGTACGTCTGGTCACAACCACAATCCCATTTGCAGAAATAGTGTGAGTGGCACGTTAAGTCTGGACACATTCAATAGGATTCCAGACTCACAAATAGCGTGATGGTTGTGACAGGATAAGGTTCAGAAATTTCTGTTGATAAATACAGTGATATCTGAAAGCATAAGCAACAGTATTACTGTGGAATAAAGCTTATCTGATGGTAAGGTGTCATTGTAAGAGAGGAGTTGGGTACAGCTCATTGACCATCCCAGGATACAGAGGTGGAGTCTTCTCCCTTCTTCACATCGCTCCCCCTCAATTATATTTGTTTTCTTTGAGGGTTGGAAAAAGATGAAGTTTTGTTTGATGTCATTTCATAGTTAGGTGGAGTTTGAGACACTTTTGTCATGCATGTAAAACATGCACAGGTTTTACTTCATTAGCATATGTAGTGGCAGGAAATGTAATATATATTTTCAAGTCAATCCAGAAAAGTTCAGCTTTTGGTCTCCATTTGGATCATTCCTTTGTCTTGGTTCCCATTAGCTGTAATGATGTAAATAGAGAATGACTGCAACACTTCTGTGCCTCTCTTGGGGCTGTATACAAGCTCCCTCAGTGTTCCTGCTCTTAAAAACTAACAAAAAAATTCAGTTTTCTGTATAATATAGCTTCACATAATCTGTCTTGTCCCCTGCAAGTATTTTTCCTCTTGATACTTGCTTTTTTATATCATTGACTACGCTTAGATATCTGATAGTCGGTAACAATGGGGAGGGTGTTCTGAAAACTAAGGAGCACAATGCAGTGAATTTTCAGCCAGAATGTGCTGTGAGAGTTTTATGTTTGAAATACAGTGGTAGTATCCCACAGAGACATTCTGGAATTATTATGAAGTAGTCAAGAAAAACAAACCAAAACGTATATTGGTTATGATAATGTAGTAAAAATAAATAAATAAAAATACATAAATACAATTGAATTTATGAGACTATCCTCTTCATTCTCTTTCATTAATTATTTAGACTGCAATAAACATGAAACACATTACATGTCCATTGAAGAAATGCTGAATGGAAAAAACAGGATTAAGACTGGATGATAAGTACGTAATCTTGTGCTTCTTATAAATAAACAAGATTCACTTTTCTTCAGAGGTTCTTCTTGATTGAAAATTTCTACATGAGAAGAAAATGTGGGCAAAATAACATAGTACATTAACACACTGGAAGGCAGAAGACAACATAGATTGCTGCTAAACAGATTTCTCTTTTTACTGAATTTTGCTCCTTCATTTCAATATTACAATATTAGACATCTGTCTTCTAAGAAGAAGCATAAATTATATCTATGACTATTTTTCCTCTTTGGCTTAATAAGTTTCTGTATGATTAAGATGAATAAAAAACTCCTCTTGCCATCTCCCTCTTTCTTCCTTTAATTAAAAAAAAATGAGAAGTTTTTCATGGTTTCACTTTCTTCTTTTCTTTTAAGTGCAGATCTGCTGTTTCTCTTCAGAATTTTGGAATCTAAATTTTATGTGTGGTTGCTCACACAATATTTTCATCTGTTCCCCTCTCAGAGTTTCTGTTCCCTGAGATTCTCCTCGGGGTTGCTGTTCCCCAAGGTAATAAGGTTTTTCGTCTTCTCTTGGCCCTAAGTGTTTCACACCGCAGCCAGAGATGACAAACAGAGTCCGCCAGTGCATGTTTCTAAGGTTGTTTATTCTTCATTATCTCTCAGTTCTTTCTCAGCTCTGCCAGGTCTCCCTGGCAGGGT
>VXBR01007323.1:788277-868080 GCA_013400215.1 Cisticola juncidis | reverse complement strand
TTTTTTTTTTTTTTTTTTTTTTTGTGAATATAAAGATCAATATAGGAAAAATAGGACTGATTCAGTTCTCAGCACATAGACATCTACTGCATTATGGATTTGGTGGTTCAGATGAGCATAGGTTGCCTGCAGATACTCTGTAATAAGATGAGTCTTTTATGGATGTGTAAGATACCATAGGAACTCTCAGAGATATTAGGTAACTGAACTAAGCCCTTCATAGCTGTGATGACTTCCATTAAAAAGAAGGCCAAAACAGGAGATGAAATGTTTTCTCTTGTAAAAGAAGGGAAAATGAAAGAGTCAGTAAATCATCATAAGTGTCAGATTATATGTATGTTGCACATACATATTTTTATTAATCTGTCCATGATACAGACCTTCAATTCTCCATATACCTTCCATTTTTAAGCAAACAATACTGTAGGAAATGATACTGTACTGGGAGCAGATACATTTCCGTGGGAAATCTATTCATGATGGCATTAATTTTATTTATTTCAAACACGTAACACACTTCTTTGGGTGGACTGAACCACTCTCTACAGATATTCAATCTGTTATAGTTGCCTCTTGAGGACTAAGGGCAAAACTGAGCTTTCTTAACATAGGTTTGCAGTGTTATGAAAACCACCCAAGAGTATTTCACTTGGTCTCCACATGCTATTCCAGACAGATATGGGACTATTTATAATTATTTTATAACGAACCAACCCCATGCTGTATACCACAGGACCTTTCAAATGACAGCAGAAAACTCTGTCTAACCTACTAAATTGTATTAGATGTCTGAAGATTATCTGAAGAGTTTCTCTGGTAAGGAAGCTCATCAGTGGTTCCAAACACTTCTTTGGTATCTTGCCTAGGAGATGTTAACAGCTTATTGAACATGAGATATTTATAATTAAATAACAAGCACAAGTGAACCAACATTTTTATTGATATTTTTCATTCAGAAAATGTGAACTGAAATAAGTCAATGTTACAAACCGTCTTTCTAAATTTAATTTTCTAAAGTAACAACCACAAAATCAACATCTCTGTGTTTTATTTTAGAGAATGAATTGAAGAAAAGAGAAAAAAAAAAAAAAAAAACAAAAACAAACCAACCAGTAATTCCTAAAAAACAGACATTTCTGGCTATTATAAAAACAATTAAGAAGTCTTAATACAAGAATATGTGAGATTATAGCTGGCATTCTCATAGTAATCAATATGAATTTTACAAAATGACACCTTTCATTGTGTAAAAGAATCAGAGACAGAAATCCCTGAGAACTTTAGACTGATCTTGTAGTGAAAATATTAAAAAGAAAATTAAAAAAAACTGAATGCACCTGCAGACCAATGCACAGGAGAAAACTAAACACACACATATCTGATATATCCTAGGGACATAAACAGAACACCTATGTTTACAGAATCCCGGAGTAATAGAATGTCTGTGGTTGGAAGTGATCATCTAGTCCAAACCCCTTGCTCAGGCAGGAGCATATAGAGCTATAACCAGACGAATTTTGAATATATCCAAAGATGAAGACTGCACAGTATTTCTAGAAATTCTGTTCCAGTATTTGACTACCCTCACACAGAGAGAGGAAAAATAAGAGTTTTCTTGCATTTGCAGCTACTAACAAGCTCCTTGGAAAATGTTGGGAATGAACTTCTATTAGCATGTTCCTCGAGGAATGAGAACTACACTAACTATGGCTTTGATAGAGAAAAGAGTAATGGCATAATATTTGTTATTGTGGTGAATTGTAATTCATATTGTGGCATATGAATCAGGAAAAGAGAACATGAGGGAGGAAAACTACAGACTGAAAACACCTCTATTTCATGTCCTGGATATTTTGGGGCTGAAATTAGCTCACATTTTATTCTACACAGGTAGTTAAACCTAGAAAGTTTGACTGGATGAGAATGGTCCCAGTTTTTCACAGAGATATAAGTCAGTATGAAAAGGACTTGCTAATTAATATGCCAAATACAGCAAAGGTACAATATTAAATATTTACATATCCTCCCCCCTGCTCCCATGTTTCCTTAGTGTAAATCTGGGGAAGTTTGTTTTCTTGCCTATGTAGTCCCAAGAACCTGTGCTTCATAGCTGCATATATAACCTCACCAAGAAGGACATTCAGAGTTGAGGAGTTTTGTCTTCCCAAGTCACTGTTAATGTGTGAAGGAGCTCAGCTCTCTTGGGGAGGGCTGAACATCTGCCTGATGACTGGGATATTATTTTTTGTTTTGTTTTGTTTGCTTGCATGGCTTTTACTTTACTAATTGAACTGTCTTTATCTCAGCTCATGATTTTTGTCACTTTTACCCTTCAGATTCTTCCCCCCCATCCTACTAGGAAGGAGTGAGTGAGAGGCAGGGGAAGATTTTTTTGCCAGTTGGAGTTACAGCATGGCATGGTGTCATTTGGCTTCAGCTTCAGGGAGTAGTGTATGGGCCTCACATTACAGACTGCGCTACAATTAAAAACCCAATGTTACCCATTCAATGTCTTTATTGGCTGAGATTTCTGCAGAAACAGTTTTATTTTTTTCTTCAAAGTATGCTTACTGAAAAGGTTTCCTGTTGAGATCTGTCATCTACTAAAAGTGAAAAATTCCAATGTGATGCCCATATAATAACCAAAATTTGCACTATGGAACATAATTTACTTTACATGTGCACCAAGAACACCAAGAACAGCAGACTACATTATTTCAAATGAAAGCATCTTAATATTATACTGAAGTTGTCAATTTTCCAAGTGTTATGTTTTTATTTCCATATTGTGCTCATATTGTAAGAAACCTGTGTGAGTTTTTGAGCTAGAAGGAGCATTACAGGCTCTATTTATTTATAATACTCACCACAGTTTGCCCCATGTTGTTCAAAAGATAGGGAAAAAAAGGAAAATGGATTTTAACTGCAGGCAAGAAAACATAGATGAAATTTGTATAGAAGATTAAATAGCCATCAACTATAATTGTGGTAAGCCCTAGAGAGTTTTTTTGGGAAAAAAGTCTGAAAGTTAGGAAGACTTTTTTTTTTTTTCTGTTCTGACAATTACCCTGCTGTATTCAGCATTGGTGCAGCCCTACAACTTAAGAAGGATGTTAAGGTCTTTGACTGAATCCAGAGGACAACAAAGCTGGTGAAAGAGCTGGAAGTAATGTTCCATGAAGATCAGCTCGGGATTCTGGCTTTCTCTAGTTTTGAGGAAAGAGGGCTGAAAGATCTCATTGCTCTTGACAGCTTCAAGAAGAGGGGAAGTGGAGAGGGAGGTGCTGATCTTTTTTCCCTGGTATCTAGTGAAAAGACACTTGGGGGTGGTGCGCAGATGCACCAGGCGATATTCAGTGTTTACTGAACAGGCTTTGTAGAGAGGGAGTTGCTGTCCCAAACTTGTCAGTGTTTAAGACAATGCATTTAACAATGCTCTTCAGGCTTTCTTCAGCCCTGATGTGGTCAGTGAAATGGCCTATTTTAGGTATCTTCCAACTGAAATTCTATTCTATTCTATTCTATTCTATTCTATTCTATTCTATTCTATTCTATTCTATTCTATTCTATTCTATTCTATTCTATTCTATTCTATTCTATTCTATTCTATTCTATTCTATTCTATTCTATTCTATTCTATTCTATTCTATTCTATTCTATTCTATTCTATTCTATTCTATTCTATTCTATTCTATTCTATTCTATTCTATTCTATTCTATTCTATTCTATTCTATTCTATTCTATTCTATTCTATTCTATTCTATTCTATTCTATTCTATTCTATTCTATTCTATTCTATTCTATTCTATTCTATTCTATTCTATTCTATTCTATTCTATTCTATTCTATTCTATTCTATTCTATTCTATTCTATTCTATTCTATTCTATTCTATTCTATTCTATTCTATTCTATTCTATTCTATTCTATTCTATTCTATTCTATTCTATTCTATTCTATTCTATTCTATTCTATTCTATTCTATTCTATTCTATTCTATTCTATTCTATTCTATTCTATTCTATTCTATTCTATTCTATTCTATTCTATTCTATTCTATTCTATTCTATTCTATTCTATTCTATTCTATTCTATTCTATTCTATTCTATTCTATTCTATTCTATTCTATTCTATTCTATTCTATTCTATTCTATTCTATTCTATTCTATTCTATTCTATTCTATTCTATTCTATTCTATTCTATTCTATTCTATTCTATTCTATTCTGTTCCATTCCATTCCATTCCATTCCATTCCAATATCAGTGGTCTTGAATATCTAAAAAGAAGACCATAAAATTCATTAACAGTATAAAAATATTGCTTAATAATTATTTAAAGGAGATACCTTCTCAAGGTCATCATACTCATGACAGCTTGCTTCCTTGGAGAAGAAACATCACATTTTAGAAAGGGAGTTTTTCAAAGCAGCATTTAAAAAATCAGCAAAGGTATTTGTAATTATTCATCCGTCATGGATTGACAATACTGAGTCCTGTCAGAATTTTACAAAAAAATTAATTAATATTTGAAGACATAATTTAATTTCAGCTAAAAGTACTCAGAAGTCACTCAAAAGATCTTGAAAAGATTAACTTTCCTATCTATGTGCTGCTTTGAAAATAACATAGTCAAGAATTTCTGTGCCACATTTTTCAGGAAATAGAAAAACATTTAGATGTTGCTGTTTAATAATATCACTGTACTTTTTTAGACTTATATTAATGGAAAAGCTGCATTTTGTTCTGGTTTTTGCATGATAAGTGGATTATCTGATGTAATAATTTGGTTTGATTGGAAAGAGCTATTTAGAATATTTAACATCATCTGCATTTTTCTACTTTCTTCATGTAGTCTAACAGATAAAAAAAAGAAAGCAGTTTTCCTTTTTATTTTGCTTTTTGAACAAAGTTAAAACCAAAACTCTGTTTGACATAAGCTTCTGCAGCGTTGCCAAACTGAGAAAACTACTGAGAATTTTACTTGTCAGAGTATATTTAAAAAAAATTACATAATCTCGGTTTTAAACTAAAAGAAGAGATATTTGGATAAGGTGTTTGGAAGAAATTCCTTATTCTGAGGATAGTGAGGCACTGGAACAGGTTTCCCAGAGAGGTTGTGGATGCCCCCTGATCTCGAAGTATTCAAGGGCAGTATGGGTGGGGCTCTGGCCTGATACAATGGGTGGCATCCCTACTTATGGAACAAGGGGTTGGAACAAGATTTTTAAGCTGGCTTCCACCCCAAATCATTCTATGATTCTATGAAATGCTGACTCATTCATTTTTACTCTGATGAAATATTTCCTAGCCCAGCTAGTGATGTAAAATATCTCCAAACATTGCATACCATTATGCATGTATTTTGGTCCCAAGAATATTCTTCTTGAACAAAATAATGCCGTTTTGAAAGACATACTAAATGGAATCCCACTGAGATCAACCCATGCCAGCTGTGTTGTAATAACCACTGTCGTGACAGTGTACTTGGAACAGAAATTGAGTTTACCCAGCTTGCAGAATATGCAAAACTATGCTTATTAATGTTAAAATAATATTTATAAAATACACTAAGATCCAGTATCAGCAAAACAACTTTCTGTCACAACAATTGCCATGTTTTACTTAGCAGGAAGCTCACAGATCCAAAATATTGAATAGATGAAGCAGTAGCTTCAGTCTCACTTCTAAAATTTTATTTATTGCCAAAGTGAGTATTTTTTTTTCAGCTCTGGGGGGAAAATACAGAAAATACCACTAGAACAAAAATTTGCATAATTCTGTTGTCATTTAAAGCTTTATCTTTTAACTGTATCCAATTGCCTCTCAGTTATGTCAATCTGAAAGAGGTGTAAAATTCTAGCCTGGACAAATCCATACAGGGAACAAAGCTTGACACATGAGCTCCAAGAGCATTGTTCATGTTGCTTCTTGCTATGATAGGTTTTTTGAATTTTGTGAATTTTTTGTTGTTAGCTTCCACTGACTGTTGCATTTCACAAGCCTAAGGAGGTAATACATATGGTGCCTAGAAGACTGAAAAAGTTATTTTGTGATTACTGCATGTAATACATATGGTAATGTAAAAAAAGAGCCAACGGGGATTTTTTTTGTCATGTGCATAGCTCAAGATGGTAGTAGACCCTCTGTCTTACATCCTAAGCAGACTCCATCTGTAAAACTGAACAGATAATAAATTTGGAATTTGTATTATTTCACTGGAATTTGCTTACTTGTTAAAGAAAAAAAAAAAAAAAGAAGAAGAAAAGGAAAAAGTAAATTCTTGCTGGTTTTCTTTGCTAAAAAAGGGCTTATAGAGCTTCCCCCTCCAAAGTAAACATTAAAATGGGTAACAATCACAGTTTGAATTCCTACTGGCAACAGAAAGACCAATATTTTTGTATGGTTATTAGAAAAAGTAAGAAAAAAACCAAACAAAATCTGCTATGGAATTTCTTTCAAAATCTAAAAGGATACTTTTAAAAATTATTTATGATTAAAATACTGTTGCAAAATAATAGCTGTAATAGAAAGATTAGAAAATATAACAAGTATCAGCATATTTTTGCTTTTGAATACTTTAGAGTAAGCAGAATACAATCATATTTGCACTATAAAATATAAACATTCTTACAGAACATGTGTATATTTAAAAAGCTACATCAATATGTGTAATATTATTTCAAGTTTACAAGGAATAATTAATAATGAAAGTTCTTGATCCCATATGAGGGAAACATAGCTCAAGAAATACTTTACAAAAAACCCACTATAAATACTTTATTAACAACTGTCTGTAAATATTTCTTATTTCTCTTAACATAATGACTGTAAAAAAGAAGAATACAAAAAGATGAGGATTATTAAAAAAAATTCTTTAATAAAGTTCAACAACAGTAATGTCTCAGGACTCTTGCTTCCTTAGTAAGAACTAAATGTAGAATTTATCATGATGTTATTTTGATTTATTGAAACCGATCACAGATATTGACTAGCATATTTTTGAAGGAAAAAGACCCATGAAGTCCAGAACCTCCTTTCAACAGCACAAACTCCTCCAGGTTCTATATACTTCCTAAACGTGGTACAAAAGGAGACATATTTACTGGGAAAATGAAGAGTGTACTTTATTTATTACTGAGTTATGATTTAATTTGCCTTCTCTTGTTCTATGCAGAGAAGATTCATACACCTCTGAAATATTTTTCCATTCACCCTACTGTCTCCATGTCACCGTAGCTCACACTTTATTTAAGAATAAATTAATTTGGTATTCACAGCTGGCTACATCCCTGAGACAACTTTCTTTTCTGTATCAGAGGACGTTGTGGTATCTCTCCTTGCTGCCTCAGAAATTAAGGTCACTTTCCTGATCCCCTACTTACTGCAGCACTTTAAACAGACAGTTACAGCTGAAAGATAGTTTGGGAAGATGTCATCTTTAATGCTGGACCTTTGCAGCAAAAACTGGATGGCAAAAAAGTAATTGCATAAGCCTCTCTTTCTGGTTAAAGTCAAAGAAGTTTAAATCATCACCTTCATAGCCACCTCCACAAAGGTACTGAAGAACATACATCACTCATAGCCCTCAGCAATTCATTAACTACCACTTCTCAAATTCACGAGCATCAAAGTCTTATTGTTCAATCTTCAAGCATATCAAATGTTAACAAAAATTGGCTTATTATTTAGTGTACAACTTTGGGGAACATGAAGTATGGATTCATTAAATTTGGGTTGTTACATAAAAGCATTTGGCTGAAAATAATTTATCTTTATGAATGGATTCCAGTTGCCAAAAACAGCCAAGTTGGGCAATTTGAGCATAATCTCCCTTGTTCTGCATGGTCTCCAACTGCTGCTCAAGAAGCATGTAAGTGCCCCCTGTTCCAGTGTTGTAACTATAAAGTGCCCTAGAGCACATGAAGTGAGAATAGATGCCCGCGTATAAGCAACTGCAGCATGTCCTAAATGCTTGCAACAATAAATTCTGGAGTAAAAGTCACTTAACTCAATTAAAGTTTGTGCCTTCAGATTCAATTAAATAGCTTTAAAATACAAATATCTCATCACAAAGGAAATTTAGATGGTTATTGCAAATATACCTACAGGACACAGACTCTACAGATCTTTTCAGCTGACCAGATGAAGTGTCTGCTTTAAGATGTGACAATTAAAGACTCAGTTCAGTCGCCTTTATGTATACTTCTAATGCTCTATAATATGCCACAAAATATGTGAAATAGCCCCATATTTTTCTAGAGTGCCAGAAGGACAGGTTAGATGGACACCTCCAGAGCAAACTAATAGAATAAGCCAATTTCAGTCAATTATGCAGAAGTCATGAGTAAGATTCATATCTTGCAATTTCTCATCTATGTAATTTCCTATTTCTTATCTAGAAATATAAAAACTGCCAAAAGAATGATGAGCTGTAATGCTAATCAATGCAATCCAAACAGTAGGATAAAAAATATACTGTGTAAATTCCTTTTAATTTTTGATGTTTTTAATGTCCTAGGGTAGTGATAGGGGACACAAAATAGAGCACATAGCTTCACTTTGTAAAAGTAGTGGGGGCTTGTTGAATGAGTGATAAATGCGTGACTTGACTGATCACATTTGGTAGCAACTATGGACTTTGGAGAGTATTCTTGAAGGTTTCAGAGTAATTTGTAGAACCATTAGCTGTCAAGTATTTCTGAAGAGAGAGACTTGGTAAGGCTCTCTTCATCCAGGGGATGGCACAGATCTCGTCCTTCTTTAAAGCTTGTGATTAATGCTTCTGATTAATTTTCTTATTTCAAATAATTTTAAAGAAATCAAACAGACTTTTGAACTATATCATTTTGGCAAGTTATACTTGACATACATCATGCTCTTTTCTTCATCTTCATCTTCATACTAGATTCTCACTATTTTATATTTTCAATTTCATATTATTACTAGATCTTAGTAATAGGCTTAGGGCTTCTTTGGTCTTTTGTAAGGTTTTTTCTCTTCTTTGTTGTGTTGTGTTTTTTCTGGTTTTTTAGTGTTTTTTTAGAGGGAAGAAGACTTTAACCTTTTAATAATGGAATTAACACACATCTCATATTCAAAAGCTACCAGTTAGGCCAGTTCAGTCTTATAAACATATGAAATGGATGCCATGTTTCATTTAATGGAATTTTTTTGACTGATGATTTTGCTTACAACAAATTACAGTTGTGCAAGACCAAAAGCCTGATTCTGTGAAGTAATTCTACTAAACTGACAGTAAGGAAGAATATGTCAAGATGGCTTAGGAATGATAGCTTAACTATAGCTCTTCATATAATAACTGAATAGGTGTTATTCATTTAATGCAAAGGTAGCAATCCAAATATGATACAGAAATCATCATGTCAACAGCAAAAGCCTCCAATTATGTAATTTGCAATTTTCTCCTTATCTACTAGATATCTTATCACAGAAATAAATGACATTTACTTAACAGAGCTTTTTTGGACTGTATTATGTTGGTTAATTCTAACTCCTAATGTTTCTCAGAAAAGACTCAAACCCTGTTGTGATTCACTCCTTTGTTCCTCCTTTCTCCTTGACAAGCACTAAAGATTCACTAAAGACTGCTTCTGTTAATTCCTTAAATTCTCTAGACCAAACAGAGCCAGACTCCCTCCATTTTTCCGTAGTGTTCTTCCACACAATTCCCGTAACTAGCCTGCAATCCTAATCTATTCAGTCTAATAAATATTAAAATTAACAATGTTCAAATCTGGGCTTTCTATTGTATCCATATAAATGTGTGTTATCTAGTATAGTAGAGAGCTGGATTGAGTTTAGAGGGAGGAAAGCAGTGACTGCCTATTCAATCTGAAGAAGATCTAATACACCAGTTACTGGGAGTGTGACCTTCTTTTTATTTATGGAGAATATGAAGAATGTTGAAATCTTCAACACTGAACTATCACTCAGAAATAACTGCTAAATTTTGCAGCACTCAGCTATGATGAAAGAGCTGGTTCTTAGTGTAGCATTGTGCTGGGTTTTGGCTGGGATAGAGTTGATTTTCTTCACAGTAGCTGGTATGGAGTTATGTTTTGGATTTGTGCTGGAAACAGTTTTCATGATCTAGAGATGGTTTGGGTATTGTGAGCAGTGCTTACACAGAGTGTTTTTCTGCTCCTCACATCACTCCATCAGAGTGTAGGCTGGGTATACACAGGAAGGTGGGAAGGGAAAAAGCCAGAACAGCTAGCCCAACTTACTCAAGGGATATTTCACACTCTATGACATCACACTTAGCATATAAATCTGGGGAGGGGAAAGGAGGAAGGGGGACATTTGAAGTTAAGGCATTTTATCTTCCCAAGTCACCATTGCCCATGATGAAGTCCTGCTTTCCTGGATATCGCTGAACACCTGCCTGCCCATGAGCAGTGATGAATGCATTCCCTGTTTTCCTTTGCTTGCATGCATAGGTTATGCTTTATCTATTAAACTGTCTTTATCTCAACCCATGAGTTTTCTCACTTTTACCCTTTCAACTCCCCAGTTCCACTGCAGGGAGGAGTGAGTGGTTGTGTTGTGCTTAGTTGCTGCCTGGTGTTAAACCTTAACAGAGCATAGCATGTGTTCAGCAGAATGGAATAATCACGTCCCTTGTTCTGCCGAATGGTTGGTCATGCATTCCAGGACATGGTTTGCCTGCAGTGCTGGAAGAGGTCATGCTCAGATCAACTGTGTTCCTAGATAATCACACCCCAGTCTGTACTGCTGATTGGGATTAGCCCAACTCAGAATTTCACATTTATCTTTCTGGAGTGTAATCCAAGCCTTCTTGCAAAAGAAATCTTGCAGCCTGTTGAGCTATGTCTATGTTCTTTCTTTTCAGTGTATCTACCACTCCTTAAAAGTTGGAATCATCGGTGCTTTTGATCCTCCATTTAGATAGTTTTAAAAGAGAATGAATAGCCTTGGACCTAATATAAACTTTGAGGTACCTCTATCTAAATTTTCTGACAGTAAGGATCTAAGTTATTTATGACCACCAGTTTATTCAGTTTTCATTCATCATGTAGTCCATTATTCCAATCCATATTTTACTGGCTTCAACCAAAATATTGGGATCATGTCAATCACCTTGTAAAATTTGAGGTAGATGGATGTCCACTCCTCCCTTCACTGAGAAAACTATTATACAAGAGAAAGCAACAAGCTGGTTAAGTACAACTTAACTTGGTAACTCTCATAAGATCTCCTTCCTATCTTTCGTGTGTGTGGAAATATCTTCCATCTGGACTAGTTCCACGATTATGCCAGGTACTGACATGAAGCTATCTGGTCTCTAATTTTCTGAGTTGGTTTCTTTTTCTGTAGATGGATGCAATATTTTTGCTGCTTCAGTCACCTGGGACCTTCCCTAATCTCTTTGATCTTTAAAAAAAACTAAAACAGAGCATTTTTACAATGTTGAATTCCAGAGGTCCTCAGATGCATCCTGTCAATTCCGCTGACATGTACATGCCCAGTGTGTACAGGTGATCCCGAGCTCGACCCTCCTCTGCCGTGGGTGCTCCATTCTTTGGATCTGTCCTTTTTCTTGACATAAAATCTCAGGAGCTTACTTTTAAAGACCTAGATAAAGACAACACTAAGTACCTCAGCCTTCTCAGTGTCGCTTGTAACTAACTTGCCAGCCCCATTCAGCAGAGGTTGTATGTTTTCCTTGTGCTTCTACCTGCTGCTAACATAAGGACAGAAGTGTCTCTTGTTTGAGTTTGAACTCCAGCTGAGCTTTGGGTTTCCTAACTGCATCTCTGTACGCTAAGGTAATATTTTTGTATCCCTCTTTGCATATTTTCCCGTCTTTCCTTGTCTCACATACTTATTCTGTCCAGATATAATCTGCTAATAGCTTGCTGTTCAAAAAGTCTGGTATGGTAATTGGAACTTGGCTGAATGCCAGGTGCCCACCAAGCTGTTCTGTCACTCCATCTCCTCAGCTGGACATGTGAGGTAAAGTATAATGAAGGCTTGTGGATTAAAAGAAGGACAGGAGGAGATCTCTCACAAATTACTCAAACCAGATTAGCCTCAGGGAAATTTATTTAATTTATTACCAATCAAGTCGGAGTAGGGTAATAAGAAATACAAAAAAATCTTAAAATACTTTTATCCAGCTCAACCCACCTTCCCAGGCTCAGTCTCATTCTTGATTTCTATACCTATATCTCTCCCTAAGTAGCATGGTGGGAAGATGAATTGTAGTCATTTAATCACATTTCTGGAATTCCTTTCTCCTCACATTCTGTCCCTTGCTTCAATGTGGGATCCCTCCCAGAGAAGAAGGTCCTCCATGGCCTCTTTCACAGTGAGCCTTTCCTACAGGCTGCATTTCCTCACCTACTTCTTCAGCATGGGAACTTTCCATGGGGTGCAGTCCTTCAGGAGCAGACTGCTCCAGCATGGATCCCCTCCACAGTGTCACAGGTCCTGTCAGCAGCCTGCTCTAGAAGGGGCTTCTCACACGGTCACAGCCTACTTGGCAGTGGAGCACCCACCTCGGAAGTGGGGGAAGCTTCTGTCAGCTTCTCACAGGAGGCACACCTCCAGTCCCCCCACTGGCAAACCCTTGCCTCACAAACCCAATACATCTTGTTTCTTGGCATGCCATGGGGACAAATCACACCTGTGCTTTCAAAATGATGTCCTGAAAATCTCAAAGTATTTCTGAGGTTCTTTTTTGTGCCTAAAGACAAGCTCCATTTAGAATAGTCCTAATGGTTCTCTAAAGAGTCTGAAGCTGAAATCTGATCTCCTGAAGTCAGTGATCTTTATTATTTTGTCTTTCTCATGCCCCTCAGTCTCTTACCTCTAAAACTGCAAGGTTGCTGCAGACAAAGTTTCTTCTTACAGACTCCAAAGAGTTCTTGGCTGTTTGCAAGTAGTGACTCCAAAAAGGCACCAATCTTTATTGCCATATTTGACAACATATCAAGAATATATCTTTGACACAGTCCAGAAATCTCCTAGATAACCTCAATTTTCTCAAAGTGCTCTCTTGCATAGTACACTGTCTGCCCTTCTCTTTCATAACTCTTGTCTTTTTATAAACTGAAATCTTCTTTTCACTGTCTTCTATTCATTCTGAAAATGACATTCTGAAAATGACTGAAAAACTACTTTTTTTTTTTTTTTAATATCTGGACTTAGCTGGAACAGATTTCATGGTTACATCTTTCTGATAAAATCCTTTCATGCTTGATCTATTCCTTTATAGTAATATTCAGCCATGTCTTTATCTTCAGTGTTGTATGATTCTTTCAAAAAACATTTTAAAGACATTATAGAGCTCATTATAGAGCTATTATGTTATTTAAGTCTGCTTCATAGCTTTCCTCAGCAATAAGTTATTTTGGTAGTAATTCTTTTGTCTTATTTTGTGCTTTCACCTTTGCTTTCCTGCATAGTAATACTTATTCATCTTTTTTTTGTATTTACTCTTACCCATATTAACTTCCAGCTTGAGATATTCAATAATTTGTCTCTGATGATTTAAAAAAAAAAAAAAAAAGTAGCTTCTCCCTCAAAACTTTGTTTGATTTTATAAATCAAGGTATTTTTCAAGAAATATTTAGACTGCATATTCCAGTTAGATTTACTTTCCAGCAGATGACCAGGTATTTGAATGGATTACTACCTGCATGTCATATATTTTAATGATACATATTAAAAAAAATTTAGCATGGAACAAAAAAATCTTGTATCAGTATAACCCAGGTTTATTCCATCTAAAAAAAAAAAATAGATTAATGTTTATACTGTACTTTTAAAGATAAAAGTATGACATAATAACCTGTACTGAGCTGAATAAAATCTGATCTAGACACACTATAGTTCTTTTCATTATTGAAAGGACTTATTAATTTCAAGAGAGATATCCAGTACTGGTCAAAGAAGTAATTCAGTGCACTTTATTTTCCTCTGTCTTAAGTAACCAAACATTATCTCTTTCTTGCATAACCTATGTCAACCTGAGCTGAAATTTACCTCTTAAAACCTGAAAATAGATTAGCTGGGTTTTTCTGTTTGTTTGTTTGTTTTGGTTTGGTTTGGTTTGGTTTGGTTTTTCGGTTGGTGTTTTGGGTTTTTTGGGTTTTTTTGTTTGTTTGTTTGTTTGTTTGTTGGGGTTTTTTGTTTGTTTGTTTGTTCATTTTTGTTTTTGTTTTTGTTGTTTTCGTTCTTTTGGACATCAAAATAATTTTGTAAGTTCCAAAGACATGGGAAACACTTAAATTGGAAGAAAAAAAAAGATCATATTATCCTTTTAGTTTGAATTAATGACTAGCTTCTCTAGTACTTTAACACCATGTTTGCCTGAAAATTATATATTCAGAAGGAGCTCTATAAACATTGCCAAAACCAGAAGAACTAAGTTAGAGAACATGACAAAAGTTCACCCTCGGGCAATTCCACCTTTGATATTTTTCTGTAGGGTACAGTGAGTCGTACGTAGAATTCCTCCCAGTGGTATTAGGGATAATAATATATAAAGTTGCCTCATTTTGCCACAGTCACTTGTTTCCAGTATTAGGACTTTGATTTAGATTTGATTCAAACAGTCAGATTTAGGTATTTATAAGTGCTCCTATAGCAGTCACAATGTACACACACAGTCCATATCTCCACCTCTGTCAAAACTGAGGAGCTAGTCATTTGCCATATGTAAGGCAAAACATGTTCCTGCTCAGTAACCTGAACATGAGTACCTCTTTCAGTCCTCTCTCTCTCTCCAAGGCCTTGTGAAGAAGGTTGCAGCTTTAAGGAGCCTGTAGTATTTTGGAAAGGCAGCTAGATGCCGGCAGAATATGTCAGAGCATTTTGTATATCTCTGAACATTGATGTTTAGTTGAATGAACAAAGTCTGTACCTTTGATCTATTGAAGTTACCAGAGAAAAAACAATACTCCACAACAACAACAGCAACAACAACAAAAAAAACCACCTCCACTACTTCAAAGGAAATGAACTGTTGCTACTTTTTAAGCCACATAGTTCTTCATGTCTGAAGACAGAAAACACAAACAGTTTTTCCTATAGAAATTTATTGAAATAAGACAGGACTGCATTCTCATTGTTCACACACATATGTCCACCTACACAGATTCACTTTTTTTTTCTTCTATCTAGCAAAAGAGATCTTGCATTTCACCATCTTGTGTCTAATGAATAAGTTACTGAAAACACGGTTCTTACCTGCAACTTGGTAAAATGTCTATATTCTGACATTGTAATTCAAAACCAGACATGTAAACAGGAGATTGCATTTATGTGTGTTGTTCCATGTGTAATTTCCAGAGTAGAATATTTCAGTCCTTTATTATTCCCCCTAACTCAAAATTATTTTAGAAGACAAGTGCAGTCCCTTGTCAGTCCTTTAATCCAGCAATTTAAAAGTTCTTGAGTATAGCTGTTAAGAAAAGGGGGTTATAGGCTTACTAATATTTATACAGTCATGTACATAGTATCTTCACTTAAATGTAAAACTCTGATATTCTAATGTTTATGAGCTAATTCACTTTGCAAGCAACAGGATGATGATCAGTCTACAAAACTCTGGAAAAAATCATGATAACAAAGTGAAAAAAAGTAATCACTTTTTTTTCTGTATTGCATTAGAACAGAATTAAAATTTTATTTTTATAATCACAAATTATTTCAAAATATATATTTTTACCACTACATGTAGTTTATCATATTTTGCAGATTTTTGGATCTAGATACTCATATATACAGTATTTTCAGATAAATTAAATATCCATACTCCAAGAACAGTGAATGATAAATATTTAAAGTAAATGTATTCTTGATTCTAACCAACAGCCCAACCAAGTGGATCTTCCTAAGACAACTCAGCAAACAACCAAATGTAAGATACTTTTTCCTTTTAGAAAATCAACTAAATTACTTAGTGAATAAAAACTACACACTATTACACAGCAGTTTAAACTGATTATGGATACTGCTATTTGTTAGTAACAAAAAAAACAAACAAAGCAAAACAAAACAAAACAAAACAAAACAAAAAAAAACAGAGATAAACTAATAGCTATTACATCATATTTATATATTTACTTTAGTTGTTGAAATTATTGATATTTGTGCTTAGTTGCATTTGTTAAGATTAGAAGCTCTTGATCTACCCATGAAGAAATATATGAAGATTTAACCATTAGAATTTTCTTACCTTTTAAGACATGCAAAAAAGTCTTCTGTCAGAATCTATATTCTCCTATCAGATGCAGCAGAAACAGCAGTCCAGCAGCACCCAATTATGAAGGCCAGCCATAAATAAACCATTTTCAAGGTGATCTGAAAGTTTCCTTGTCATACAAACTTAGACTTTCAGTCTAAATTGCCAAGTTCAAATATTTAGGAGTAAAGCTACCAAAAAATGTCAATGATAATTGGAGTTCAAGAAGAAAATATCAAAGTCACAGAAAGAATTGTTTCAATAAGCTTGACTTTAGTGTGCTTAACTCTACCCTGACAAGGTATGAACGAATATTTTCTAGAAGTCCCAAGCTGACCACAACCACAACATACACCTACACACACAAATTACAGTAATGGCTTTTCTACCAGCCTCTTCTAACAGTAGGTTTTAAGAACACAGTGTAGGAGACATGGGTTCTCATCTGCTTGTAACTGAAAGGAATAGAAGCAGTAGTTCCTGTTTCCCATGTGAGTGCATGAGGTGCTAAAATAACAGTAGGAATGACTAGAAGGAGAGGTACTCAGTCCCCAGCTGACTAGCTGAAGTGGGTCCCTTATGAAAAGAGAATAAAAAGGGTGCTGGATGCTGCAAACCTAATGGCCAGATTTTTTCCAAACCAATCCAAATATCACTCAACTTTAGTCTACTGATGAGCAGACAAAGGTTGAAAAAAAAAAATTAAAATTACTGGGCACTACAGTTTACTGGGCACTGCAGATTGCATCAAAATGACAACATAGGATTATAGTCACATATTTGAAAACACTTTTACAATTGCAGTCAGTAAGAAAAAAAGATATTCCAAACAGAGTTTATTTGCAGTCCAAATGTCTGCTAAATATCTGTCATGATGGACAGGTATTAAATCTCTTCATACCCGGAGTTTTTATTTTGTATAATTTGAGTACAACATTAAATTCATTAATAGCTACGTGATATTTTTTAATACTCTAATTTAAATGCTTTTGAAAAATAGATTTTAAACCTCAAAATTATAAACTGTGAGTCTCAACCTCAGTTGATAAGTGACATGTTTCATCCTCAAGATTCTGGTTTATGCTTTAAAAAATCTAGTATTTTTCGAGAGTGACATTTTTAGCCATTTTTTTAAGTCTGACTTTTTCTAACATGTTTTATGAATGAGAGTAATTTAATCTTGTAGGAGCCTTCCTCCTGGTAATTTAAAATCATTAGCTAAAACAGCTTCTAGATTTGCAAAGAGAGACACAGATAAGCATTTACCAAAATACATACATTGCCACTTCCAGCCCACTCTACTCCCTGAAAGACAGGGCCTTTCACAAGTTAATGTAATAGATAGTTATGCTAATTATTTTGGAAAAAGAAATAAAAAAGGGGATCAAGCAATACAAGGTTATTTTATATTATGTCAGTCAGGTCCTATTCTACTATTCTAAATACAGTTAAACTTCCCTATGTATTTGTCAAGATGTTTCCTTATGGACATTGATTTGTATTTATTACTAACTGGCAAGTATACTTACATTAATTTCCTGTAATGTAGAGTTAAAACGGTTCTTTTCTGATCTGAACTAATTCATAGCAATCTCCAAACTGTTTTTCTGCAAAGTCACTACAGAAACAGCATGGAGTTTAAAACTATCTCCATAGCAAACAACGTTGGGAAGTGGCATTGCTGAAAGAGTCTGGGGAGCTTGGACATTTCTTAAAGGAAAAAGCAAATGGTAATTGAGATTACAGACTTTTGTAAAAAGACAGATGATTTTCCTTTTTTCAGATGCTCCAAAATAACTTTCTTGAAATCCTTTCACTCTAAGGACAATACCAGTCTCCAGTGACATGTTCTATGGTAAGAATGGATGCTAATAATAAGTAGATTCTGTAGACAAGTTTGGATCTCTTCACATTTTAGTTTGTACTCACAGCTTAGCAAAGAATCTCTGTGGAATATTAGTCAGAGCTGCAAAGAATGGAAGACAGGCTGTTTTAATATAGTATCCCTTTAGGCTTCAAGTGAACTTCAGAAAAACATTTATTTTCTGTGATTTGCTTACTTTAAAAGATTGTCAATTTTACTTCTAACGGAGAAAACAAACAGAGTTACTATGCTCTGTATTTTCTGATTCAGACTAAGCTTTCTGTATATGTACTATTTCTTAAATACATGACTATCATGAAGTCTGTGCTTTTCATAGGCATATCTTTTTCACTGAACTTATTTTTATCCTTTGTGAAGATTTGTCTAGGTTTTTGTTAGATTATTTTCTTTTTACACTGACTGGACTATTACAGAAAGAAAATGAGTCATGTTCATGTATGACAAAATTGTCTTTATTCTGACTTTTTTGGCTATTCAACTCATTTCAATAGAAAGCATCACTTTTCTGTTTAGGAAAGATATGTGACTAAGTCCTTCTGTGATGCCCAGGATAAAACACTTGTTGCTGGCCAGCCTTGACAGGATGATACTGACATCACTTTGGCTTGGATGATGAATTATAGAATACGGTTGCAGAGTAATTATGTCAACTTTTGGTCCAATAAGACCTCACCTGCAGCTGTGGAGATCTTAAGTAGAAAATGACAGCTCGTGGGACAGGTTGAAATATATTTGTTTTCAAAGACAGTTTTATTGATGACCAGAGTTGTTTCACTGTTTTAACTGGTAAGACCATTGATAGAGTTGTACAAACCCCTGAGGAGAAATGCAGAAGAAGGGAAGCAGGAAGGAACAAAGAGATTAGGCAGACAGACAAAGGTATAAAGTCACAGGCTTCATGTAAACAGAGCAGTACACCTCTCTGGCAGAGCCCTGTTCCTCATCTCTGCAGTCTGTCCTGTCTTCTTGTATCTTCTTATCAAAATTTCTATCTCTCTGTGTGATCTCATTCTCTAACCCTGTGTACGTGTGCTGCAAGTACCAACTGCCAGGTGCTGGTGTGACCTGTGTGTGTTGTTGCCTTTGGTGTCAGACACCAGAGTGAGTGGGGTTCTAGATCAGTAGTTTGGACATGCCATAGCTCTCTGAATCTAGAGAGGGTCCTGCTAAATTTGTGCCCAGACAGCTACTGAGCAACATCTGTGAATGGATCTGATGACAATTTCCCTAACTGTAATCTGTGACTCCAGATCTCACCTTCCCTGATATCCTCACAATATTACAAAAAAATGCTTATTTTATCCAGCACCTAATGACTCAGTGTTTTGAACAGGGTATGGCTCCCATAAGTGACACCATTCTGATCTCCAGTCTCAGGTCAACACCCTCCCTGAATCCCATGGTCAGTATAATGGTATGTCAGGACCACTGAATGCTTGATGTTGAAGGGCATCTGCTACTCATCTGTTCCAATCCACTAAGGATTGGAGTGGGGTGGGCACATATTTTATCAGGAGCTGATCTGTCTGTTTGCAATCATTAACTTGCCAATCAAAAAACAACTATGAGAAGCTTCAGGGTCCCCTGAAAACTTCCAGAAATTTTCCATCTAACTGGGTGGTCATCTCTAAAGCTCTGGAAAAACTGGAAAAATCAAACTGCTTCATGTGATCTTGTGCAACTAATAGAGAAAAAAAGAGGGAGAAAAAAAGGCAGTGGAAAAACAGTAAGTATATATGCAGCTGCATGTTAGTGTGTGTGCATGTGTATTGTATCTAGTGAAAGTCATGGTTAATAAAGGCAATTAGAAAAAGAAATCTCTCAGTTGTGCCAAAAAGATCAAATATTACTTATAATTTCTTAACAGACCTGAATAGCTCTCAATTAAAATACTTACATGGGGGGTGGGAGTGGGTAAGTGGCAAAGAGGAAGAGGGAGTCATATCTTTTTCTGTTCTGTGCAGTGGCAGGACCAGAAGAAGTGTGCACAAACTGTAGTAAAGCAAGTTCCCTCTGAGCATCAGGAAACACTTTTTTTATCCTGTGAGGGTGACTGAAAACCAGAACAAGTTGCCCAGGGTTGTTGTGGAGTCTGTGTACTTGGAAATTCCTTCTAACCTCAGCCATTCTGTGATTCTGTGATTAAATTCTGTGCTTCTTCTGGCAGAGATGAATAGCTTTCATTAAAATCTTATCAGTTTAAGTCTTTAAGATCCGACAGTATCTATTTATAAACTACTAAATACCACAGTAATTAAAGATAATATTTCTTCAAGACATTTTCAAAATTGATATGAATTTTCCAACAAAGATACCACCACAGTATTTTAACTTAGCAGTAAAATAATGGTCTCCGTTTAGGAAAGGAAAAATGTCTTCTAAAAACCTGTTCTGTAACAGCTGTCTTCTAACATAAACACTAGCAGACCTTTTCATATGTTCTGAGAGACAAATCTGAAAGGTTTATTTCTTTTATCCTTAAAAAATACCTTAGTTAGAAAATGCATTCAGTGAATGTATTTGCTAATAACTGATCATATCCACTTGAAAATAAGGGAGCTTTATCCAAGTCTAAAACTAAATTTCTTTATCAGTATCACTGCCCATTAACTTCTTCTGCATATTCATAAGGACTCCAATGGCAGGGTTTAGAAAGGGGATTTTACAGCAAGAACAAATACATAGAACTCTATTGGCTCTTCTAGCCATTGAAATTACATAATTGTCAAAAGAATCTCCACGAGAAGCAAAACTCATTTTTGGACCAATACTAGTTATTTGATCCTTGTGATTCTCCAAGATGTTTTACTTCAGTAATGAGACCACTAATTCATCTTGT
This sequence comes from Cisticola juncidis, assembly GCA_013400215.1. Lineage (NCBI taxonomy): Eukaryota > Metazoa > Chordata > Aves > Passeriformes > Cisticolidae > Cisticola > Cisticola juncidis. Next base: position 847,120 of record VXBR01007323.1, on the reverse strand, counting down.
AAGACTTTGGATAATAAAATGTTCACTTTCTTCTCCAATAAATTGCTTAATGAAGTCAGAAGACCTGCAGAGAGTATGAATTTCAGAGACAGAAGATTTGTTAAATGTTTTGGTGTTTTAATTGTAAAACCCCTTCACACATTTGAAGTTCTGATTCTATTTTATGTATACCATAATTTACTGCAAATGCATTCTGTGGGTTTTGATTTGTGGTTTGTTTTGTTTTGTTTGTTTTGTTTTATTTTGTTTTGTTTTGTTTTGTTTTAAGGTGAAGTATTTAGCAAAATATTAGGATCTCCAGAAAATTGGAAAGTAAAGCTTAAGAAAATATCAAAGGACAAGGCATGACCAGCAGTATTATAACGTGCTGCTTTTGGAGAATTCTTCTTGCTCCACCGACTCCAGAATGGGGCAAGGCAGGTCACGTCACTCTTGGGAGGAAGGGTAGGGCAGCCTTGACTGGTTAGGGTTGGTTGGAGAAGATTTTCTGTCCCTCCCTGGGGTCTGACACGACTGACACTGGCAGCAACATCCAGATAAACTGTGACTCTAGGCTGGAGACACACTAGTTCTTTGTGTCATGTGTTTTGGTTCTGTTTTGGGTTTTTTGGGGGGTGAGGTGGTGGTGGCAATTGCCATTCTCCTGTGCTGAAATCGCAGAAGGTAGCTGATGATGACTATAAGAGAAGGAACACACTCCAAAATATTCCCACTCACTGTCATTTTATGTCCTTCAGTGGTATCTGCCAGGCTGCTTTGATCTGTTCCAGTGGGGTTATTTTCCAATTACTGTTTCATCAGAATTTTTTTATTCTTGGTGTATAAAAGTGTGATTCACAAAAATTGACATTTTCTGATGTAAATCTTTTTGATTAAAAGTATTCTTGTCTACTCTGCCAAACACATGTACATTAGCACTGTGCAGCTTAGCAAAATACATAAGCATATAATTGAGTACACTCTTGTTAGTTAGGGATTGCTTAATTAAAGTCAAGCCCTAATTAGGTTTCTTCCAGATGATTCAAAAGGCCCTCATCATGCCTACTCTTATTGATCCTAGCTTAAACAAGTTGTATGATGCTTGAAGCCTGTTATTCTTGTTCTTCTGCTCCTTGTTAGGTATGCTTTAATTTCTGTATTTGCTGTTACTTATAGAAGAAAAAAAAAAAGCTTCATACTTTATATTTTATGCACATTTAGGTTTATATTTATACATTAAACCTGATAGTTTAAAGAGGATAGTTATGGAAGGGTTGATAAGGGCAGATGAAGCAGATGTATAAGCTATATAAGCTGTCACGACAGAAATGACAACAGGTGTTAAAAAGGTTTTTCTAGATGACAGAGTTTAAGAGAGTGGAATTTGAATAATGCACACCAGGACCAGAGACTTACGAATTGCAAGTATGGACATGCCTATGAACATGGCAAAGGAAAAAGAGGAATAACAAAGTTTAGATTACACAATCTCATTAAATTCTATGATTTAACCCTGTGACAGAAGACAGAGAAAAGAGAATCTGCAAGTAGAATCATAGAATCATAAAATCATAGAATGTTATAGTAGGCCTTCCTGTCAGAAAGGAACAAAGATGACTAAGGAAGTAGTGTTGAATTGCAAGTTTTGAGAACTGCAAATTTGGCTGCTATCATATTTGCAGCCTTGATAAACCTGTATTTCATGTATGTGCATTCTGTTAGAAGACAAAAAACCCACAAAGGATTGGAAAATGAATGAGAAGTTTCAATGACCTGTAATGTCATCTTTGAATATGTCAATTTTTAATTAACAGAATAAGGATGACATTTTAATGTATTTTATATCATAGAGACAAACACACATGTATAAGTGGTCAACAAAGGCTTGTAAAACTACTAAATAGCAGAAATATTAGGAAATAATTAGGAAACTGTAGGAAAGAAGTGCATGCTTATAAGACTATAACTCATTAAGACAACCTAATTCTAATGAGATGAAAATTGGAAGCACTCAGTAGACAAAATCCAGGTCTTTTAAATTTAGTGTCCATTAATCAGCATGTGCTTGAAATTAGTTTACTTTGAAATCAAATGCAAGCTTGCTCAAATGGTGTTGAGAAAAAGTGTATTTAAATATTTTGTTATGCTGTGATGGTACAGCCAGAAACAATGCAGAAATATTTTGTGTAAATATGTGAGCAATGTTTTATACAAAAGGGCAAATAAAAACATGTAGTTTCACTTATGAAGCATGGGAATATGAAGAAACAAGAAAGACGAAGGAGAAATCGTGAGAAGAGCAAAGGACAGGGAAAACACAAGGCTTGTTTTGGGATTAAGATTTGGAATATGTAGAATTCCTGCTGAGCACAGAAGAAGCATACTTCAAAAACTAATGCTAAGGAAAGCATCACTGAAAGCAAATTAAATATCCTCTCTGGAAAAGTCTAGAGACAAAAAAATGGCTGAGCAAAGGTGGAGAAGAAACAAGATAAGCTCACATTTTTGAGACTGACTTTTAACAAGAGGGTCTCAAACCTGAACATGACAAACTCTGCAGTTGAGGACTGTCACAGAGTAGCCCTCAGTGTTGATCTTACGGTGTGGTTCTATATTTTCACTGCTAAATTATGCTATTTTAGCTAGACTTGTCAGGTTTTTGCATATAACATTGATGAATATTTAGGAGAGCCGACTACTTACATGAAGTCTGCCACATGTAGATTCATTGAGCAATTGTGTTTGGTTTTTTTTCTTTTTTTTTAATTTTAGACATGCCTGATTTGTCAGTCTTCTAAACACTCCCTTCAGAGCAATCTGTAATTTTCTAATCCTGTGTACACACATACACATAATTGCTTGTTTCACAGAATCACAGAATCACAGAATCACGGAATCACAGAATCACAGAATCACAGAATCACAGAATCACGGAATCACGGAATCACAGAATCACAGAATCACAGGATCATAGGATCACAGAATGTTGTTTTGGAAGGGACAAGGATCACCAAGTCTAACTCTTGGTCCTGCACAGGACCAGCCCCAAGAGTCATGCCATGTACCCTAGAGTATTGTCCAAATGCTTCTTGACTTCTGTCAGCTTAGTGCTGTGACCATTTCACTGGGGAACCTGTTCTAATGTCCAACTACCCTCTGACTAAAAAATCTTTTTCTATCGTTCCACGTAAACTATCCCCGACACAAACCCCAAGCCATTTCCTCTGGTCCTGTCCCTGGTCACTACAGAGTGTCTGTCCCTCCTCTTTCCCTCATGAGGAAGCTGTAGATTATGATGAGGTCCCTCCTCACTCTCCTCTTCTCCAGGCTGAAGAGACAAAGTGACCTTAGCTGCTCTTTATACAGCTTCCCCTCAAGGCCCTTTTACTACCTTTGTTGACCCTCCTTTGAAAACACTCTAATAATATAACATCTTTCTTATATTTCTTATCTTTCTTATATTTCTTATCTTTCTTACATTTCTCATATATATAAACTGACCCCAGCACTTGGGGTGAGGCCACCCCAGTGCAAAGCAGAGCAGAACAAGCTCCTCCCTTGCCTGGCTGACAATGCTGTGTCTGATGCACCTCTGGACACAGCTGGGCCTCTGCCTGACTCGTTCAGCTTTTCATTGACCCGAATCCCCAGGTCCCTTTCCATAGCACTGCTTTCCAGCTTCTCATGCCCCATGCAGGTGCAGAAGACAACGCTTTCCCTTGTTAAATTTCATGCTGGTGATTTTTCAGTCCTCCAATCTGTCGAGGTCTCTCTGCAGGCCCTCCCTGCCTTTGACGGAGTCAGCAGCTCCTCCCAGCTTTGCATTATCTGTGACCTTGCTTAGTATTCCTTCTAGTCCTGCATCCAAGTCATGAAGGTGTTGAAGAGCAGAGTGCTGAGGATGGAGCCCTGTGGAGCCCCACTGTTGACAAGTCACTGGTCTGATGTCACTCCATTCACCATAACCCTTTAATGCTGACCTGTGAGCCAGTTGCTCATCCATTGAATGATCTGTTTATCAGGCCTGACAGATTAGTAAGGTATTTTACTCTGTCATAAAATTATCAGATAATGCAGTAACTTAGTAATAGCTGGGAGAGCCATCATCTTATTTTCACTTGTTCTAGAGAGAGAGTTCTTTATCTTATTTTCACTTGTAATACCAGTCATGTAACTACTCCTGCTATTCCTGCCCTTTCTGGCTATCTCTGTGTACTGAATGTAAGAGGAAACTAAAGTTACTTTTCCTTAGACATTTTATAGATATTAAAATTAAGTAAAATGAAATTTAGGCAGAATACTTGTTTGTTTGTTTGTTTGTTTTACTTTAAGATACTATTTCAAGTCCTGCATTTCTTAGGTTCTTTTACAATGCAGAAAGTATGAAATACTCTGAAGATAAAGCAATGACATTTTTTATGTTATCTGAAATATATCCCTTTTCAAAAGCAGATGTGGAGAATTAGTCTTGCTGATTTAATTCAGACTACCAGTGTTTCCAGCTAAGTAATTCCTGAGGTTCCTTAATGAACAAAGGCATAAGGAATTTATAATAATACTTGAAATACATTGTCCTATCAGAATCTGCGTCACTCAATTTTTCATTAATTTTTCAGGAGTAGTTGTAATGTCCTTAAGTGTTTTAAAAATAAGGAATCATATAAAACCAAAATACAGAAAAACAATGGTTTGGAATATTCTCCCTTTATTTTAAAGGTTGAAAGATATTTCGATGATATTATAAAACAAATTTCCAGGGTTTGACCTAGGTGCAAAACTACATAAATCTGAATCTCCCCTACCACTGATAGTAGTAAAACGTATTTTAAGGCATGCTGAATAAGATTGTTAGAGTGTCCTTGGATATTTTCATGAATGCATCTGATTGAATATAATCTGTTGCTAGGAAATCTTCCACAGTTCAACACTAATTTATGATGCCTGTTTAAGCTTTTTTTTTCTTTTACAATTCTTTATGCGTTTGAATATCCTTTACAAATGACATGAAAACAAAAATTTCTAGGATTTTCTGTACTGTTATATGATAAAATCCCAAAAAAGAAATCCGTATCCCTTGTACAGACACAAAAATCAGTAAAACACATTACTGTTTATTTAAGCAGTTATGTCTTTTAATTTGAATGTAAGAGTTTTTAGATTTTGTCTGCTACACATACCTGCATAAACTTTTTGATTTCACCAAATTTCCAACCATTACCATGTGTACATTGTACTTTGACTTTTGCTAAGTTCATTGTGTTGAAACCCATAACTGAATTTCTCAAAATTACTCTCTCTTAACAGATGACATTTTTTCACTCTTGTCAAAACTGTATCCAGCTGTTTTCCTGTCTTCATGATAGTAATCACTGGTGTTTTTCTTCTTCTAAGGACATTTGGATGAGCATAGTACTGTGTTTTCCATTGCAGATTTCTGTATAGTTCCTCTTCACACTGTCTGTTCACTGCCAGTATGAATATTTCCTTATAATGTGGGTCATAATCTTCACTGGGCTATTTCTGCAGTCTGGACTATCCTGGAAACTCTATTTCTTCTGGCTGCACACTGTCTATTATCAATGTGGAAACATTTCAGAAGGGAACAAGCTAGTGTCATATTTTCTGCTTTCATTTTCTCCTCAGGGCCTTTCCACTCCATTTTAATTATAATTTTTGTTGTTATTATACCTCAATTTGTGTTCTGTACAAAGCAGCTGTTCATGCTTAACAAAGATTGGTTACTCATCTTTGTTAATTTAAAGCATTGTTATTAACCACCATAGCATTACCTATTGTGTTTAATGAGGCTTGAGACAAAGCTTAGTGAAGTCAATAGCAAATTTTCTACTAAGTTCAAAGATGTAGAGTATAAACTTGAAGTGAATCTTTATTTTCATTTTAAATAAACATTTATTATTTAACTAAATTTTATTAACAGCAATAATTCATACAATTATTAACATCACTATTTGGGAAAATGGAATATTTTTATGAAAACTGTGATTAATGGTTTGGAGCTGCATTCTTTCCAGAATAGGAACATTAAATCTTACTTTGACACAAAAGCATAGTATTTTTTAAGACAGCTATAAATACTAATGTGATTAAGACAAACAAAAATTCCTGTGCAAAATGTCAGGCTACTTGAATTGATTTCCTTCTAAAAATTTTGGTAAAAACTGGGAAAATATGAAACAAGATTAATATGAGTAAGAAGAGAAAAGAGTAAGATAGACCTTTACTTCTGAAATAATTGCCTGTAACTTCTCTACAGATGAAAGAATACTCTACTACAGATGAAAGAAATATCCAGGCTTTGGTCCAAGAAGCTAAAGGAGTTTTAGTTTAGTTTTGTTTCTTTGCTTTTTGTCTATTTTAATTTTTTGGAGCTCTATTCTGCAGTATAGCTATACTGGAAAATTAAAACTCACAAACTTGATCACTTTGACCTCTAAGCCTAAGAAACAACAAAACCCATAACCATCAATGCTAAAACCAGTATCAACTACATGAAAGAACTTCAAGGTCTTCTTTCTAACAAATAATCCCATGTGCTATAGTAGAGGAGAAAAACCTAATTTGTACACAGAAGTATCACTATCCTTGTACTTGTGTTCTTTGTTACAAAATACAGTATCCTATACAGTTTTATTTTGAATGTTTGGTATGGTTTTTTAATGAATCTTATATATATTTTGGACTTCTCATTCAGATAGCTTTAGGCAGGTGAAATTCCTGATCTATCTGGAAAGCTCAGTTGTTATCATTTAATACCAGTTAAAACTAGATATTGGCTGGACATTTGCTCTCAAAGACCTTTAGAGACCAACCTGTACCTGCTGTAGATGGCTAGTTCGCATTTCCAATGTTAAATGTGAGAAAATCAGGTGCAGTGCTGCAAGTGAATTAGCAGCAACAAAAGAAAGGGATGGGGGAAAAAAAAAGAGAAAGGGACAGAAGAGGAGACAGCAATGACTGAGGTGCTTCAGGGTTTTTTTCTTCTATGTTTACTGATAACATTTCCTCTCATGTCTCCCAGGTCCCAGTATCTAGTGACAGAGTATGAGAAACTCAAACATTAATAAGTTAGCATGAATATAATAAGTAAGCAGAACAGTTAATACACGGGAAGGCAGGGCTGGCATGGAAAATCTGGAGAAACAGCCTGGCAGAAACCTCATGAGGTTCAATAAAAGCAAACAGAAAATCCTCTACCAGGGACAGAGTAACCCCATACACATTACAGGGTGGATGGCAACTGTATGGAAAGCAGCTTTGCAGAAAATGGTCTTACAGTCCTGGCAGACAGCAAGCTTGAGGATGAATCAGCAGTCTGTTCCTGAGATGATAATGACTGAATGCTTGCTATTGCAGTGGTTTTAGCTGTATTAGAAAGAATTACCCAGCAAGAAGAGGAAAGAGGGTTTTTTCCCCCCTGCACACAGTACTTCTGAGACAGTTTGATGTATTGTGTGCTATTTGGTGCTTTTAAATACAATAAAAACATTGGCAAACTTTAATAAATTCAATGGAGGGCTACTGTCACCCTTTAAGGGCAGTAGCACTTGATATTCAAAGAGTGGTTCAGATAAATGGATTTACTCAGCCTTGAGGAAATACTAAGGGAACCCTAATCATAGTCTTCAGCTGATGGATACCTATAGAGATGGAGCTAAAATCCTCGCTGAGATGCAGTTGAAAAGATGAGAGGCACTAGGTAAAATGAGTGTTGAGAGAAGTTTAGAACAGATGTAAGTGAAAAACTATTGAAAGTTATTGAAAAGTAAGATGAACATATACTGGAACTGGTAGTCCAGAGAAGTTGTGGAATGTGCAGCCTTGGAGACACCCTGAAGTTGAGTGGAAAAAGTACTGAGAAACTTGATGTTACTTTTATGTTTGCCCTGGTTTTTATGAATCTCTCAGCTAGATGATCTCCATACATCTATGACTCTTAATAATAAAAAAAAATGAAATCTAAATTAATATTTCTTTGGTTTTGTGAAGAATTATAAATCACTATGTTTTAGATAAACTGCTCTATTGAGTTTTAATTGGCACAATATTTTGTTTCTGTTACATCAAGACGGTCAAAGAGTGCTTTTGAGTTATATTAGCTGAATTATGATTATACTCCTTAATATAATAATTTTTTTTTCAGATTAAAAAAAATCAGAGCAATGTTTAGTGATGGACAGTCTTGTGGTCTTTCTACTCAATATTTTGGAGCAATCCCTTAGAAGACCTAACTCATCAGCACAAATACATAATACATTATTTATTTAAATTCGTGCCATAAATGACTGAGAAGTTTTGCCCTAACAAAATCCAGTGATATTTTTCTCTTTTCTTTTCTTTTTTCTTTTCTTTTCTTTTCTTTTTTTTCTTCTTTTTTCCCTTTTTCGTTTTTCCTTTTCCTTTCCCTTCCCATAGAAAAAGTGCATGAGAAAACTTGCATGTTACACAAGGAGAGGTAAGAGTAAGTATGTGGTTTAGATCATTCTCCTATGAACATACATCAATATATTTTCAGTATGTACATACCTACATGACATTGGCATGGAGTAAGCCCTCATAAAGTCTATAAATACAACTTCTACATTACCAGTCAAACCTAAGAAAATATGATTTATCACTTAATTATAAATAGTAATTGATAATATTTGATTTCTATGGTTATATGGTTGAAAGAAAATCTGGTGTGCATATGCCTGCATATGTGAAGTTGGATGTCTGATTTTCCATCTGCATTGAAAGGACAGAAAAAGCTGTTCAGACTAGTACAATTAAAGAACTCCTACTGTCTAAAAAGACAGGAAAACAACACTGAATATTTTTCAATTTTTTATGCATGTGAAAGCAGCATGGACTTTGTTTTGCATAGAATAATTTTGGATATATTTTCATAGAGATAAACTGCTATGTTTCATTTTCTACTCAGTATATTATACTGTGTAATATTTTGATTATATTTTGCAAGTGCAAAAGCTTTGTGTGATCTGGTTATAAAATACTGAGAGTGTTTAGAAGTTATTTTGAAATAAGCTTATGTAAAACAATGTTCAGTGATGACAACTTGTGATCCCAAATATTAACATATGTGTTTTAAAGTGGTAATTTAATAACTATTCTCTATTTGAAAATTGTTTAGTAACACTGTTTAAATAGAGACATATGTGCTGGAAGAGTGCTGGTCTTTATCTGGGTTTTTTCTTGCATTGGTTTTTGTTTACTTCATTATGCCTTCTCATTCCTCAAAGACATATCACAAATGAGGGACAGAACTCCACACTAACACCCTCTCTGAAATTCTTCACTGGACCAGATTCTTCAAAGATTAATAGCACTTAAGAAAATAAGTTGTAATTTTTGTTTTTTTAATTTTGAGTTTGAGTTCTATTAATAAGTAATGCATTTCATGATAGATTAAAAAGAAATACTTGAGAATTCTATTACCAGAATTCCTGATAATCTCTTTCTTTCTTGCTTATAAATATAAGCATTGGATTGTTATTCTCATTGACCTGCCTGCTGCCTTCATTACAGTAGACTGCAGTATGTATAAAACTGCTTTCTGACTGGAATTCCATTATTATGTTCACTCCTGTGTCTTTTCCTAAATTTCTGCTTATTTTAGCAAACATCTGAAATTTATAGAATCATAGATATTTAAGGAAAGAATCTTTAGAGACAATCCAGTTCAATCCCCCTTCCACAAGCAGGAACATCTTCACCTCTATGATGTGGCTCAAAGCACTTCCAGCTATGAGGTATCCACAGCTTCTTTGGTAAACCCATTCCAGTGTCTTAACACCCTCAGTGGAAAAAAAAATCCCCCTATCCAGTCTAAATCCACTCTTAAGATTTAAATGTCTTCTTACTACAGGGCCTGGCAAAAGTCTCACTCTATCTATATAACAAACTCACTTCAAGTATTGAAGGGTCAGAGTAAGGTCCCAGGAGAATCTTCTGCAGGCTGAACACCATGCAGTCTCCCAGTCTTTCTTTGTGGGAGATGTATTACAGCCCTCTGATCATTTTTGTACCCCTCCTCTGTGCTTGCTCCAACAGCTCTGTTTTTCTGGTGCTGGAGTCCCAGGGCTGAAGGCAGTACTTGGTAAGTACAGAAGGTAGTTTACTGCAAGAGTAGAGTGAGAATCACCTCCTTCAGTCTGCTGCCTACACTTTTTTTTGTGCAGCCCAGGATATGGTTGGCTTTCTGGGCTGCAAGTGCATCTTGCTGGTTCCAAGTTTTCACTTACCAGTATTATAAAGTCTTTCTTGGTTTTGCTGTTCTCGGTGTGTTCATCACCTAGGCTAGACTACCACTGGATTACCCTGACCCAGGTTCAGCACCTTGCATTTGGTCTTGCTGAAATTCACAAAGTTCTAATAGGCCCACCTCTCAAGTCTGTCAGGTCCCCTCTGGAGAACATTCTTCCTCTCAACGGTATCAAATACACGACTCAGGTTATTCATCTGCAAACTTGCTGTGGGCGTACTTAATCTCACTGTCTTTTACTGATTAAGATACTAAAGGGTGTTGGTCCTGCTACAGAACCTTGAGGGACACCACTTGTTGCTAGTTTCCACTTGGAAATTCACCTATTGTCTGTAACTCTCCGGCCACAGCCAAAGTGTCCATCAATCAAGCTCATATTTCCTTAATTTAAGGCTAAGAATGTTTTACGGACTGTATCAAAGGCCTTTGTGAAGTCCAGGTAGATGACATCTATAGCTCTTCCCTTGTACATTGATGCCTACTCTGTCCTGTAGAAAGATGCTGGAATGGTCAGGTATGATTTGCCTTTGGTGAAGCCATGATGGCTGTCTCAAATCACCTCCTTGTCTTCCAAGTATCTCTACATGTCTTCCCACAGGATCTGTTCCATGAACTTCCTGAGAACTGAGGTGAGGGTGACTTGTCAATAATTTCCAGGATCCTCCTTTATCCCTATTTTGTGATTGGGTACAACATTCCCTTTCTCCCAGCACCGGAGGCTTGGCTTGACTACCATGACTTTTCAAATATAATGAAGAGTGGCTTGGCAGCTATACTGGCCAATTCTTTCAGGATCCTGGGATGCATCTCATGGACTCCTATTGACTTGTGTCTATTCAGGTTCCTGAGGTGGTGTTTCAAACCAAATCCTTTTCCACAGAAGAACTCTCCAGCCTCTTGTTCCCTGCTCTATATGAGTTTGCCCCATCCCAGATGCAGAATCCAGCACTTGCCCATGTCAAATTTCATGTGGTTGGTCACTGTTTATCTCTCTAATTTGTTGAGGTCTCTCTGCAGGGTCTCGCTGCCCTCAGGTGAGTCGGCAACTCCTTCCAATTCAGTTGCTGGCAAACTTATTTAGTATTCCTTTAAATTCTGTTGTTAATTCAAATTGTTAATGAAGGTACTGAAGAGCTCAGGGCTGTGGATGGAGCTCTGTGAACCTCATGAGTGACAGGGCACCAGCCTGACATTCCCTTTGAGCCAGTTGCTCACCTGTGATGTAACACAGTTATTCAGCAGTGCTGTACATTTTGTCCTGAAGGATTCTGTGGGAGGCAATATCAAAAATTTTGCTGAAATCCAAAAGGATTATATCTACAGCTTTCCTAGATCAGCTCTATGACAGTGGGTTACACTGTCATAGAAGGAGATCATGTTTGACAAGCAGATTGTGTTTGGCTGCAACTGGTGATCACATTGTCCTCCAGGAGCTTTTCAATACCTTTTCAATACCTCCCTGAATATTCTTTTTATGATAGCTCTCTTAGACATTTGTCCTCATATGGAATGAATTGATTGGCTGAAGCACACATATCTTTCCAGTTACTGTAGAGGAAAATCAGACATTTTCTTGTTGAACTTCCAGCTGGGGTCTACCAAAAGTCCTGTTTTCCATCTTCCAAACTTATACAGGTAATGTAACCATGCTGTACAAAATGGAGATCTTTGGGCATTTTTAGTGATGCTAAATGACTACAATTAGGCAAATGTATCCTGTCCTGTCTGCTTTATGTGAGCTGAGTATCTGCCTGAATGCCTCTATACTGACCAGATCCATTTGCTCTGTAATGAGACCATTCCAACTGACATGGTGGTACTTAACACTCAGTCACCTGTTTGTAGACTTGAATATAAATGTGTGGAGTCTCAAGCTGACTTTTAGAGATCAAATTAATTACAACTCCCATTTGAATGGGTGAATGCTAAGCTTGTAATATGATCATGCAGAATACCAAATCAACACAAAATTAAACAAGTACATTAATGTCAAGAAAAAACAAACAAACTAAAATTAATTTTTTTGTCTATTGAAATAGAGGGTGGGGAGAAGGAGGGATGTTCAGTTTAAAATATGGCTTCCTTTCCCCCTTTTGGGTTTTCTAAACTATTCTCTACTTGCACAGAGTTGATGTGAAAACTACCCTCAAATCCATATTTATTCCACTCCTTATAACTTCTTCTCATGTGCTAGAAATATTACACAAAAAAAGTTTGGCTTGTAGTCCCATACTTTCCTGACTTCAAACTTTTTGCGCTGTACATAAGTTCTTTATTGTTCGTAAGAAAAGATACATACAAGTAGATTGCTTTCTAAGTAGAGTAAAAATTAATAAATAAACCCCACAGTATTATAAAGCATGACATAGAAAAAGAGCTCATTTTTCTTTACTCTTGTGTTAATCCTTTTCTCCCCTGAAGACAATAAACTAAAATTGAAATGGAAGATATTGTGGGTGTTTGTTTCTTTGTTTTTTTTTTTTAAGAAGAAAAATCTTCTTAAAATGTATTAACCAAAAATTTAAATTGTTTTTAAATATTTTACATTTGTTTTCCTTTAATGTAAAAGCTTTTTATCTCATAAAAGATTAGTAAAAGGCAAAATTCTACATTTCACATTGTTTTTTAATTTTAAATATGAAATTGATTTTTTTTTTAGCAAACACTTGAAAGAAAAAAAATCAGATATTAAATGTAGAATAAATTATATATACATAATTGGGAAAAAAATGATAGGGGCAGAAGAGGCAAAGGAAATGGTACAGGGGAAGTGAATAACATGTCAGATGGTATTTTCACTATAAGAGCATAGCAGTTACAAATGACCCAAGCTCTACCCTAGTTTATAGAGTCCCTGACAGATGAAAATCCATTTTTGGCTTATTGTTCAACCACTTACAGAATCGCTGTATTAGGTAGATACTGAAATATAAAAAATAATGCAGTAAAATCCATCTGTTCATCTCAGCCTCCCTAACTGCTGGAGACAGAAAACATCCCCCTCTCTTGTGTTCCTTTCATCAGTAACAGTCATTATAAATAGGAGAGCTGAGAGCACTGTAATTTGAAAAACTGGAATGAATACTCTATAAATGAACCCTAGTTCTTTAACTGCCAAACACTCTAGGTCTCCATCCTTTGCATTCAGAATTTGTTTTAGAAGTTGTAAATTTGGGGCCTTCTTTCAGCTAAGATGGTATCAGCCTGGTTGTTTGCCCTTTTCTTCCTTTCAGTGATCTATTTTCTTTTAGAAAGCTCTCTTGTAGCTGTTTTATGTGGCTCTATTTCCAATTGATGAAGCACATACATTCTGGGAAGAGAGCTCTGCTTTGAATGTAGATGGATTACCTGAGGATCAAAGCTGGTAAAAAAAAAACCCAAAAAACAAAACAAACAAACAAAAAAAAACCATTTTAACAGCAGTTATGAACAGATTGACATGTTTTGTCAGAGGTTTACTTAAACCCAGGGCTTAAATGCATCCAAATTCTAAGTACTACTATATTACTCCAAGGATTAGGAGTAGGTCCTAGGAGAGGAATTTCCTTATTTATTAGGGAAGATAAATATGGGGGTTTTTGTTACTCTCAACATGCTGCAGAGGAAAGTAGAAATGCCTTTTTTTTTAACTCTTGAGTAGTGTTACACTTTTATATTGCAATTTTTCCTGTCTATGGGTTTTACATTTAACGTGCTTCAGAGTATTTTTCCCTTTTTTTGACCATTATTTGCATATGAGAGAACATTCAGAGGGCTTATTACATCCACCATATCCATTTGTAAGATCTAAAAAAGGATCCATTTTATCTTGGTGAGGTAAATAAATTATTGAATTATATTAAAATCCATCTTACTTTCATCACATTTGGGTTTTTTTCTCTTTATTACTTGAAAAATAACTTAGTCTCTATAGTCTTCCATGTTGGCATCAGTGTCTGGAAAGTAAATTTTGCTTCTATTCTGTCATATGGACTCTCATCATGATTCTGCAGGTCCTCCAGGGTAGTTTTCAGGGTAAATTCTTAGCTGTTTGTATTTTTGAAATACTGATTTCTTGTATGTGTTCTTAACACAGAGAACTCATCATGTTGAAATATCTTTTGAAGCATATGGATATTCAGCCTTCAGGATTAAGGTAAATATTCCTTTTTCTTAAAAGGAAATTCCAAAGGGAAATTAAACCAAACAAAATATACTTGACTTGTGAAACAAAACAGACTGTGTGGCATAAGGATCCTTTGCTTCACTTAATATTTTCATTTCAAATAAAGTATTGCTGCATTTTATGTTGATCACAAGAATATCATCCAACATCAGCATTAGAAAAGCAAGGCTGAAGAATAGTTACTTTATTATTATCTAATCAGAAAAAACCCCAAACAAACACCATCCCAAAACCGTAACAAACATCAAGAGATAAAGTTTATATTAGGATTCTTTTTTAAGGCTACATCGCTTTCGCTTAATCTCTTACATCAGCTGGGTTCATTCAAGTGTATTAAGGATTTGTATTTACTTCATTACTGTCTCTTACTCACTAGGAATATAATTTTATGGATGTTGATATGAACATTGCTTTGAGTGTTATTTGATTTATATTTGTTATTTGATTTATAATCTCACTTTAAGGGCAATTTCTTAGCCCTTAAAGCAAGATTATTGTAAATAAAAGAATTCATCGCACACAAGAGGTACCCTGAGGCTGAAATCATACATTATGCAATGCTTCACTTCCATTTCAGACTAGAAGCAGAGTGGTATCTTGCTCTTCATATTTGTCTCCTCAGAGTCTATTTCAGAACCAATGAGACAAATAATAATATCAAATTATCATTAAATGAATGAAAGACTTAGAATGGGACTATCAGTTTTGATGTAATTTTGTGTTGTTGATACATGCAATTAAAAAAAAAAAGTCATGTGTGATTCATGAACAAGTACAGTCAGCAAGCAAAATTTATCTCAGTACCTTGTGTCAATGTTTTGATATCACAGGCAGAATGGGAGCTTCACACAGACTTCATTAGAGAACCCCCTTGAATCACAAGGCACAGAAAGGACCCCCCTTGCTTCCTGCCCACCTTCTCAGAGAGGAGCCTGGATCCAGTCTTAGCCCCAGACTTAGTGAAAGTTTAATGACTAAAGGATTACATAGGTGCAATTAAACCTTTATACAACTTTGTCTTTCAGGATCACAAAGAGCAAACATACTTATATAAATAAATTATTTATTTACATTTATTTTGATAATGATTAGACTAAAATATCTCAATCGGACTTGTTTATGGCACTGTATGGGTAACTTTAGTGCACTATTTTTAAGTAATACCAAAGCAATTATATGAAAGTTACAAACCTCCACAATTACGTAAGTATTTATGTTCCTCGACCATACCATCATACTCATGCCCCAGGAAAGTGTACGTTAGGAAATCCTACCATTAAAATGTGGGGCTTTTGAAGTATAAGGTGATTTACTGTCAGCTGGGTGTCAGCTAAGCATCTTCAGACCACTTGTCAGTACAATTGCTCATTGGTTCCTTTATCAGGTATTTTATCAGGTCTTCTACATCTTCACTGGTGCCAGTTTTTATGAGGAAACACTTTAACTTTGGGGTTGATGAGTAAGGTGCTTACTAACATTATTCAACAGCAAAAGCAATATGACACTCCCTTTTCCCTTCACCACTGGTAGCTTTGCAGAAAGAGTATTGGCCAAGCTTTGTTACTCCCACCCCAGGCACTTTGTTACTCCCACCCCAGGCACTTTGTTACTCCCACCCCAGGCACTTTGTTACTCCCACCCCAGGCACTTTGTTACTCCCACCCCAGGCACTTTGTTACTCCCACCCCAGGCACTTTGTTACTCCCACCCCAGGCACTTTGTTACTCCCACCCCAGGCAGAACACCCTGCTACAACCGGGTGCAGGTGCCCAGGTGTGGGTAATGGTGACAGCAAGGCCTCTGTGAGGAGCAGCCAGGGCTGCCCCAGTCTGCACACATCCAATTCCAGCCATCTTAACTTGACCTGCCAGGGGCATGACTGAGCCCCTCAGCCTTGCCTGTGGCATTTAAGGGAGATCAGGCTTGAGAACGAGTGAAATGATGAGCAAGCAGTGAAGAGCAACTGAGATGCAGCCCTGTGAGCTCTGGGGTCAGGGAAGAGGAGTGGTCCAGTTGCTGGAGAAGGATTTTCCTGCAGCCCAGGGAGGAATGCTGTGGAACAGGTGGACATGCCCTGGAGGAAGGTGCAGCCCATGATGAGCCCATACTGTAGGTGTCTTGCTGAAGAGAGGGCATGGGAAAGCAGCTGTGTGGGTGTCTGGCAGACAACCAAGTTCAACCCAAGTCAATTTTCCTTTTATGTCAAGTCCCATAAATATTGGTGTAGTGCAGGGAGTATTTTATTCCCCCTGGCATCCCTAATTAAACTTAAATAGTATTCATTCATCACTGAAGCCTGATACCATAAAAATTGTTAAAACTCACAACCAAAAGTTATCTGGTGCAGATTTCATCAACAATCCTGGTCCTACTTCCTCTAAACCCAATTTATTGCATTCAGGGCTGTTTTTATATATTTTAATGACAATATTTCAGGACTTGTACCTGATTTTTTCTTCATGTTTAAACTGGATATAGACCTCCTCTTTTCTTTAGTTTTCATAAATGTCCTCAGTTGCACATCTTCATACCCCTGCTGTTCTTCATATTTTCAACACCTCCCTACCACTCCATATTCTCTGCTACCCACTGTTGTCTTCTCCTCAGATAAAATAACTGTCAAAATGTAACATGCATTACAATTCTCTAATGCAGAAATAAAACATTAGAATGTATATAGAGAATGTTATTTTCTTCCCTTTACAAATGTCAGGACATTTTTTAAATATCATCTATTATCACGGTGCTGCTTTCTGAGACCTCGCGTCTCCACGCCCGGCCAGCTCCTGAGCACCGTGACGAGAAGGGAACCGGTCCGTACGCCGGGCGGACGGTACTCGGTCCTTGTGGGTTCTTTGTGTCAGAGATCCGTTGCAGCGATGGTAAAAGTGATGAAGCAGAGACAGGATAGGAGGTAGCTCGAGGTAGATGGTTTATTGTGGACGAGCACGCTGCTTACGCGCTCGTTTCTGCCTCCGAACTCCCCGAGGGGCGTTTCGGTCCAGCTATATACAGATATGGCTAGGGGAGGGTTAAAGGACCATGCAACCAATAGGGGAAGTTTCAATAGCCGTTACAAGAACAGGGTGCTTAGCATGTACCAACCAAGGTGGAGGGGAAAATACAAAATTCGCGGGCTTGCTATGATGGACAGGGGACGGACAGTTGCATAATTTACACGCGGAGGGAAAAGGAACAAAGGGGCACAAGATAAACTTAATAAAACCTAATTTTCCACACTGCCACATCTATCATCTCTATTCAAGACCTAGTCTCACTCCCATGAATCTAACCCCTGATGACAAGACATGTTTGGCCCCTGTAGTGTTCTAGTTATCCTGACAAAATTGATACTTATAT
Source organism: Cisticola juncidis (assembly GCA_013400215.1). Taxonomy (NCBI): domain Eukaryota; kingdom Metazoa; phylum Chordata; class Aves; order Passeriformes; family Cisticolidae; genus Cisticola; species Cisticola juncidis. The sequence continues at coordinate 829,334 of VXBR01007323.1, read as the reverse complement.
TTCATACAGTCTTTCCACTGTCACACTATTCACACACTTAGACTTTCTGCTTTTCATGAATGACAAACTAATTGTAATTTAACTTCAGTTACTTTACCTGTTATGTCTCTAAACTACATAAGACAAAAAAAAAAAAAAAGTTTTCACACCAGCCCACCTAGTTAGGCTATAAAAAAAGGGAAATTTTGCATTTCTCATACTTATAATACATAAGGAGTACAGATTTGTCAAGTCTGTATTATTCAGGGATTTCTTAAGTAGGAATCATTCAAAATATACTAGTCAACTAAGTCGTGAATGCAATGAAATGTAACCACCTTCAACTCCTCTTTGCTCTAAAAATTCTGAAAATATATTCAGTCTTTCCTCCCCCCTCTGTTTCTTGTTTCAGACAGTTCTACATGAAAATACCAGGGCTTCATACTCTTCTCATCCATCAGGCATATATCCAAAATTTGGATGACTTTTTTTTCACCCTAGTAATGGTAGAAAGGACTTTTGTTCAGATGTACACTATTGTCCTGGTTTAGGGCAAATTTGTGAGAGAACCCCAGAATGGGGACCCTCTGGGGGAGCAAATCCAAAGAGCCTCTCTCTCCAGCCAGTCCAGGAAAAGAACTTACTCAGAGAAAAGTGGAAAAAACTATTTAATAAACAGAGTACCCACAAGCATAAAGAATGAATAACATGAAACAATAAAACCTTTAGGTACTCTGAAGTGAGATGGCAGACAGAAAATCCTTGCCATGGGGAGCTCAGCTCACTCAGTCTCTTATCAGTCCCTCCAGAGGCCCAGGCCTGGTGGGCCACAGGTGCGAGCTCCTGGTGCTCCTCTGGCTTTTTCAGTCTAGAACAGGTTTAAAAAGTCCTGAGAAAAAAGGGAAAAAAACCAGTCCAGAGAACTTCTCTGCCTCAGATAGCTAAAACTAAGAGCAAAGCTGCTCATCCGTGCCTCAGATGAGCACAGTCCAGGAGCAGGGATGCAGAGGAGTGAATGCTGTTTGCAAAACAAACTCCAGGAGCAGGATTGCAGAGGAGAACATGCTGTTTTCAAAACAAACTCAGCTTACTTTCTGTCTCCCTCTTCACTCTCAGAACCAGTCTCACAGCAGTGCTTCTCTCCCTCTAGGACCCAGCTTCATGCTCCTGAAGGTTACCCACCCACAATCATCCTCCCCTTACCAGCTCACCCCCTCTTTTATCTCACCCATCCTTATTGGATATGGCTGTTACTCATCAGGGGTGAGGCTGTATTGGTTAATTAACTCAGCTGTTACTCATCAGGAGTTACTTAGTCTGAAAGGTACAGAACGTAACATACAGCATAAGCAGAACAGGCAATTGGGGATACAAACATCAAAAAGTCACCCCGAGACACCAATTTATTTCTCTAGAGTTAGAGAATAGGTTGCTTGAAGTCTTACCTGTCTGGTTTTGGTCTTATCAAAATCTTTACAAGTCTAAACAACAAGTTACTATTATAGTCAAAATGCCTCTAATGCAATTGAAATTTTGTATGAGTTTTATTTCTAATTAAAAACACATGTATGTATATACTATATATTTTTACATATATAATACTATTCCTATCATCACTGTATTTCTCTGTGTTCATCCCTAGACTTCTGCGTTCCTTGTGGTCAGCCTTCCAGTAGGTATTTTTTTCTGAGAAGGGTCAGTATGGGAATTCACAACAGCAGAAGTCCTTTGCTGGGAGTAGTAATTGATTCCAAAGGTTTCTTTTAACACACTCTAGGATCTACCTTAGGTCATTTTAATGTGTCTGCTAGCTAGTCGAACACATTGTCAGTGGATCAAAGCCTATTGCAAATAAAAATTTTATAAGGCTAGACCTTTCCAAATAGCTATATGTATATTTAAACAGATTTTTTTAAAAAGTATAACTGAACTTCTGATAATTTGCACCTACTTTTAAATAAAGTACAGTCATGGTTTTCTTTGGTCTAACATGCTTCTGCAAACTCAAATAGCAATAATAACAAGGATATGTAGGTCAAATAAAATCAAGAAATTTCCAGAAGTGAAATTACCAGTTCTATGAGAATTTCAAGAAGTTTTTAAATGAATATCCTTTACATTTCAGAGTTGCTAAACATCTTTTATCCCCACAAGTGTTCACACCTCTGTTTTGTTGTATGCAGTTAATGTATATATTTTTAAGTACAGCAAACACAAACACAATTTATTTTTTCTTGAATATTGATAACAAAGGTTTTGATTAACTACTTAAATAGACATTTGACTGACAAGAGTCAGATATAGTTTTATCTATATTGTCTCCTATCATGTACTTAGAACATAATTTACTTCAGGGTTAAGCAAGTTGTTAAGTCTCAGAAAACAAAATGAATGTTCAGAATTCAGTCTTATGATGGAATCTCACTTAAGCTTTATTTACAGTATTATCTCTATTTCCCATTAAAATATTTCAGAAAATGGCAATTTTTATCTGTATTTGGGATTTTCTTTAAACAAAAGACTGCTTACCAAATTTGAAACAAGCAATTTTAAGACTTGTGAAACTAATGAATAATCCCCTTCTGATGGATTGAATTTCTATCTTAAGTACCCAATTCTGTATAGAACTATTTATGACTGCAGGAATGCCTTCAGAAACTTCGTGGAAGATGAATCTCATGTTTCTTTTACACAGATATAAATCAAAACCAGCTCAGGCAAATTTTCTTCCTCTCGCAGGTTGAGAGTCTTGCTAGTCATGAATCAACATTATGTCAAATTGTTCAGTTGTCAAACTATTCTCTCCTCTAATCTAACCTTTTGTCCTCATTCCTGTTGTAAAGAACTATTTTTTTAATGAGACATTAGGAAATAAAGTAATCAGAAGAAACTGTCATCAAAGCAGAATTCAGAAATTATTCTTAAAATAAAGCTATGTTTATGAGCACACGTGTTTCTATGTATGTATAACATAGGAGGCTTTTTATGCTGTTGTAATTTTATACTTTAAACACCTGAGACAGAGTCTTCTAGTGGAAGGAAAGGTGAAAGAGAGATAAACTTTGAATTAATGAAATGTATGAAATGTGAGAGAATTAAAGGAAAATCCCAAGCACAAAGTGTCAAAATTATACATGAGAAAATGAGAACAGCTACAGAGGACTATTGAAGACAACAGTGATCCCTTTTCAGTGTTCCTCAAGACAGGGAGAAAGTTTAAATATTGATTAAACAGTCTAAGGAACTTCTTAGTTCTTAAGTAAATGAATAATTTATGTTAGTTTTTCTTTTACACTTACTTATAAAAATTTACCTGGATAATAGAATAAGATGCATACATTGTTTGGAATTTTTTTCCCAATTAGGCCTGCTTAGCAGTACAATATAAATTCTGACACCTGACATAATGGAAAAAATATCAGCACCCTGATTTTTGTATTTGAGCATATTCCACTGTACTTTGTGTATAGGTGACTAGAACTGTTTGCTACTGAAGGAAGCAATATACAATAATCAATCCAAAATTTAATTTCAACACTATTGATGTCATGTCTCAAAGAGGCTCAACAAAGAAATTGTGTTTTGTAATAGAAAGGGTACATCAAACTGTACTAGTGTCAATATATCTGATTTTATCAGGGAATACCTGACTGCTTTTTTCCAAGAAAAATGAAATGCTTCTAAATCTAAGATTCAGCCTCCGGGAAATTTTTTTTTTCACTTCATTTTTAAGGACTATTTTTATGTGAAATAATACTCTCCCTTTAAGGACTCCATGACCACTCCAGCATTATGGTTTTGAAACTCTGTTAGAGAAAATTTAAATATATATATATATTTCTTCTCCTTGACAAACAATTTAGTTCAGGGGAGATTTTGAAAACTGAGTCCTGAACTTTCAGATACAGGTATTGAATTTTCAGCTATTAGAAAATCTGTGTTAGTTCTTTTGTAAGTAACAAAATACATATATTTTTACAGACTCTTTCTACCTCTCTGTTTCTGTTTTTTTTTCCCAGCACAATTTCTAGAGAAAAAAAAAAATGTTCAGACATTTGTTTCTGAAGCTGATATAATGAAATATCAAAAAAAAAGTCTCTTTTAAGGGTATTATTTGTGAACTGAACAGGCAACTTTTGCAACTAATTCTGTGTCTTCAAGTAATTTCTCTGATTTCAAGAATACTGACTTGTAATCAAGGTGTCTTTTCAACAACTAAATGTCATGTTGGACACATTTTACATTACATATGCAATTGCATTGGTAATATGATATAATTTAATATGCATATACTATATACTAAGATAAATAATAAAATGTGTGTATACATTTTACTATCTATATAATAGATATTCGTGCTAGAAAACATGTTTTTTGTCCTTCAGTGACCAACAGTGCAGTTGTGTGTTTCCACAGTCAGTGGAAGTAAACAATTATTCTAAGAAAAAGTAGAATTCTGGCAAGAATTTTAAATAAGGTGGTATATGTTATAGAAATGCTCATTTCTTTCTACTAATTTTAAAAGAACAGTATATGTACATATGATCACATAAGTCCCAGGCTAAATATGTACCACATCAAATCAAATACACTTCCACCACCTAAACTATGTATCCATATACAGGCACTTCTTTTCACTTTAAACAGTTCTGAGTGTGTACAACTTCTTGCAATTGCACACATTGTCTGAAGTTGCATTATTTTAAATGTTGTCCATACTCGTTCATTCTAAAAGTTTGGTTTTTTTTTTTTCAACAGCAATTTCAAATGAATCTTGGGAAATATGAATTATCTAAATCACCTAATTATTATCTTTAATTGGATCCTAAATTGTAAGTCATGTTAAATTGAGAGATGCCCTGAAAAACCTGGTTCTTATCAAAGCTGCAGTTTACCATATGTAGATATGAAGGCACAAACCCTTTTATCTCATTATTGTTCACTGGACCAAGATATCTTAAATATTTCCTTCCAGGGAGCCCGCTCAGGTGGACTTGGTGGGTGGGTTACATCTCTGGCAAAAGTTTTTTACTACATTGCTAATAACATGTCCTTTGTACCTTTAACCACATGGAGGCTACAAGTAAAGTGCAATTTGTGTGAGAGAAGGACTCTATGAAAAGCTGAAACTCTTTTTTAGTACTTTTCATGTGTTTTCTGGTGTTCTTGTTTCAGGTACACATTCTCACTGAACTAGCCACAGTACTTTTATGACAGAGCTCAGGGAAGCATGAGCCAGAAAGCACCTATTAATCACATCATTTCATTTCTGTCTTCTTGGACATTGCTATATTAAAAGAAAATGAAGAGGAAGAAAGCCTACATCATGGAGAAAGGATAAAAAACCCACCTTCTGCTTCAATGTATTTTCCAAGTCTGTATTTTACCTGAAAAGAAATTGAAACTAAGGTTACATAGTTTTATGTTGTACCTCAAGAATGGTGGTAGTTTAAAAATCAAAAATCATTGTGTTTTCTAATGGCACAGAAGCTTCTTTGCTAAGACTGATACCAAGAGTGACTTGAGAATAGTTTGTTTGCTCAGCATATTATGATGATATTTTCCTAAATTGAATGGAACATTAAATATTCAGAATTCACTAAACATAGAAGTGTATAAAGGCAATATAAAAATATGAAAACATTAAAGTTATTTGAGTGAAAAAAATTCTTTGCTATGACTGTCTTTATTGTAAGACAAAATCACAACAATGAACATAATGACAGCTACCCAATTAAACATAAAATGAAAATTTATTTTAACAAAGTATGTGGAAACCACTAGTGTAATCAGGCTTCAAAATTAATATTACATTACTTATAAAAAACAATCATCTTATTTTGGCTGTCTTACATTGTGACTTAAGAGCTAGAGGATTCTGATTTGTATGGCTACAGAAAAGCTACGGTGTGCATAGTATTTTTCCTCTTATGTCTTGTTTGATTTATCATCTGTCGTTCGAGAATGTGTAAAACGTGTTATACATAAAGAAAAGTTTTATGGGTATAGTTAACTGCAAGAACATGAGTAATATCAGCCTACTCTGTTCAGTCCTAAACAAAGACTTGATTCTTTCTGGAATCTGAAATGTTGCAAACCTAAGTGACTTCCCAAGGAATCAAAATCAGGGAGCAAGATATTCGAAAAAGTGATGATATTCTGTATCTTCATGTACTTAGAAGGATGTAAGTCAAACTGAAAGGATCCAGACATTCACTACTTTTAAATAATCTGCAAGAACTCCAAAATAAATCTAAGCATTATTTTGTCGATGTAGACGTTATTTCAAAAGTTTGAACATTAATCTAGCTGAAAACACTTATCAAAAAAAATTTCTAAACTAGATTTTAACTACTTGGAGATATTTAGATTATAAGAACTTAAAATTATTATTATTAATAATAATAATAGTAATATAGAAACTATATTACCATTTAATTTGAAGATACATCCTAAAATGAAATATTATGTATAATTTTTTCAAGAAAGACTAGAAAGACAAAAGATATATCAAAAACAAAGACTATTGTAACATGTATTCCATATGTGCAAGTTTAAAACAATTAAAATGCTTGCTTAGAAATGAAAATTTGGACAGATTTTTTGACATTAATATAAAAATATATATTGCTGAATGCCTGCTTACCTACATTTATTTATTTACCACAGTAAATTAAAAAGAAAGAAATCTGAGCAAGAAGAAACTGTCAGACAGGAATTTTATATAATTAATATAATATTTAGCCTCACAGAGAATATTAACTCCCTATGATTTATAAACTTCAAATTTGTGAAAAGCATTAGCTGAGGTAGAAAAAAAACCCTATTTTATACAAATTACATGTCAAAGAATTCTTTATATAGACTCATTAGGAGAAAAAAAAATAGTTCAATACAGGACTCATCCCCTTTCTTGGACAGATAGGGAAAATCTTATGGGCAAACCTGTAAAAGTATTTTAACATCTTTGTGTTATCAGTGGAAAGTATTTTAAAATTTGTCTTTGTGTTTAAATCAGTAGAAAATGTCCAGTATATGCTGACAGATGGAAGAGTAAGCACATTAAAATTTCCTGGATATTTTGATATTATGGTTTATTAAAATTATTGTCAAAGACAAGTTTAAAGATGGCATGTGTAAACCTGTAAAGCATCTTACCTGCTATTTTTATCTCTGGAGTCTCTTATTCAGTACAAGTATCAGTGTTATGTTGCATGAATTTAGGAGTAATTTTAAAAATAATTCATTTACATTTAAATCATAGGACTCGTATTTACTCTGATAAAACAGAGAAATACATTCCCGATCCACCTTTTTCAGTTTTATCAACGTGTATTTCAATAAACTTGCATTAGAAATTAGTCAGCACTGGCAAACATTGGCAGTCCTATGACTTTGATGGTTTTTATCCAGATAAATATTTTGGATATATTTTTCATATTATATGCTATTAATATGGATATAGTTATTATAAAAGCAGCATGAAAACCAATCATTTTTTAGATACTGAGTTGTATGATCCTCTCACGCTGCTTCAAAACACAAGAAGATTCTCACTGCCTCCCACATGCCAAGACCTTTTGAAGTTTGATTAATCTGTTACCTATGGAGGAAGCAGTAATACATATTCTCCTCCACTGGATAATCTATGGGCTATAATAAACTTTGCCACTAAAACTGTTCTTATAGTTAAGCAAATTTATAATATACTTCACCTCTCAATCATTATTTTGTAGATATATTTGAAAAATCACTGATAAAACTATATAATCCCTTTTTCATCACTTGTCCATGCCCATGATGCCATTGGTCACTGTCAGATGTTAATATATATCCACCTAAAGAATTAAATAAAATATTAGAATATAATTTATTATGAGCATTTTAATTTCAAAGAAGGATCAATATATTATCATTATTCCATGTATTAATGCCTTTGAAAATATAACAAGTTCTAAATACAGAATTAGTGGCTGTGGCAATTTTAATTGTTCATTTTCCTGCATTTTGAACTGACGTCACAGAACAAGAAGGCAGATTTTTATAATGACATTTCTTTGATCTAAGCTTTTATTTATCTAAGTAAATAATCAGATATTAAAGAAATTATTTATGATATTATTTTTAAAACAAAAACTACATTATTAAAATCTTGAAGTATTTATTAAACAATTTTTATTACATATTAGTAATAATCATGTCTCATAGGACTGTGAAGTGTTCTGCCACTTGGAGAATGAGGGTAAATTTTCAGACCGAATTGTAAGTCTGTGCATATGAAAACATACTTTGCTAAAGAGTGATGTAAGATAAGACATCTGATAACCTGGAAAATTCTTTAAACCCACAAGAGTCAGTCGACTTTGTGTCCTGATTCATATCCTTATTTTAATGGTGAGATTTTGTTTGTTGAGAATAAAACCCTTATCACTTCTCTTTCAATCAGGTAGCGTCTCTTATGAATTCTCAGGGAACAGAAAGCTAAAAAAAATAGCTAAATAGAATGAAGGACGTATTCAGATAAATAATTTTTGTTGTTATTTTAAATCACAGTAAGCAATGGCAGGAGCATTAGCACCTGTATCAACACAAGAATGGGTAAATCTCTTCTCTTGCAGAAGTCATGATTTCTGTTATGTCAAAAAATGTAACATAGCATCCCACACATGTCAGGAAGCAGTAAGCAATAAATTTATGGGCAGGCAATAAATAATAAAAAACTCCACAGAGTAAATGGATGACAGAAAAAGAATGTGAGAGGGTAATATCTATTTTGAAGTATATTTTGGAGAAAGGAGAAACTTCTGATAGCTTATTTATAAGCTATATATCTGCAGTTATTTATATCCTTTGTCTCATTCATTCTCTGTGTTTATTCTACTTGACTAATAGAACCTCAGCTCTTTTATTTCTGAGTGGGGGAACATAAGCCAATATCAATATCTTCACGAAATGTCAAAGAATCATCATGACATATATGTGTGATGATATATTAGGAGTACTATGATTCTATGTGTCTACTATAGCAAACACTATCAAAACCTTTAGAAACAGATGTCTGCAATATTAGCCTTTTTCTTTTCTGTGCAAGACCTTTTTGTTATGATTTAATGATTATCTCACTGTGCATTGGATTCATAATCCCTTCTCAACTCCATTGCTCTCCTCTGTTCCAATTCATAGCCAGTCTGGAATGAAAATTGTGCTTATTCCCTCATCCCTATTCTGTGTACTCCCTCTCAATTCCTTCCTCCACTCTGAGGAAAATGCTGCCTGCAAACAGCGACGCTCTGTGAACCAGGAGAGGAGGAAAGGGAAGTATTGCATCTGTGAGGAAATCAAGTGAGGGAGAAGTACAGTGGTGGATCAGAGCATCACAAATGCACTGTGGCAGGGGCTGAAGGAGGATTGTAAACAACTTCTGCAACACCTGTTGTGAAGTCCCAAGGAGAAGGTCCCAGTTTTCCAGAAATATCAGGACTGACAATGCAATACAATAATAAAGGAGTGAGAAAGATTCCTGTATTCTCCTATAATCCTCCAAATTTATCCCATTACATCCTCTAAACACTCTTTTGTTTGCATAAAGATTTTTACTATCTATATTTTCACAGGTAAAAATGTAAACCCTCATAGCTTACTCCACATAGTCATTATGGTAGGTTTTATCAAGATAAAACTGCAAGAAAGCCCCAATGACCTTGCAATAAAAGTAAAAATATACAGCATACAGTACAACCCTTTCAAAACACAGTGGTATTATCAATCATTTTCCTCAGATTTTGTCTTCTTGTAACATATGAAAGAAAAGGGATCATGTATGGAAAACATGTTGTATGAACTTCAGTACTGTTCATTGTGACATCTGATAAAATAACAAGCAACAAAAAGCCATAGGTTATTTTGGTAGAAAAAATGTGGTTGCACTGTAACATAAGTATTAAAAATTACATATAGATTGGAAAGTAAATGATTACCTTAAAAAAACCCATGAACCTGAACTATCAAAAAAACCCTAAAATACTCCTAATAAGACCAGTCAAATCTTGCAAGTCTCAGGTTCTCAAACAGTAAATTAAAGTCAACTGTTTCATATTTTAATATTGATGATGTAATATCAGAAACTTTTTTCTTTTTTACTGCTTGTTTCAAAGAGTCAGCAATGGAATACTGAGATCTGCTGCACCAAAGTATGTCCGCATTTCCCATCTGTTGTCTTCTTCTGCAATGATTACTGCCTTTTTTATTTTTTTTTACCTCACAATTACTCCATGGGGGAGAAAAGTATTATTAAAAATCAGAAATTGTTGGGTTTGGTTGGGTTTGGGTTTTTTTTGGGTTTTTTTAAATCCAATTATAGAAAGCTAAGTATGCTTCTTAGTCTCTAAGAGTAGTGTACAGGTTTGGGTTGTGATAGAGTGAACAGTGTTGTTTTGTTTTTCTATTACTCCTGTAAAGAGTTTTGCTGACTCTTTGAAGTTTGCACTGTCACTCTGCACCCTTTGGAACTGTCCTGATCTTTGTTCATCCTTTTAAACAGAGGAAGCAGCCTTTAGTTCACATGGAAGGTTGTTCTCAGTAGATCAAATGTTTCGACTAAACCTGTTTATCTCATTATAACAGTAAACCACAAATGGGTTCCAAAAAACAAGCACCTTGCTCTTCATTTTGTTTTCCTTAAGCATAACTTCAGAGATCAAAATGTAAGATGAAACACAAATCTACTTTTTTTGACTTGTATCTTTGGTGCATTATGACAAGTGAATTACTGCAGGCCGGTGGGAATACATTATGGAGTATATTATGCTTCTGAGAGCCTGCAGAGACATACAGGAAAAACATTTTAGCTATTAAGTCTATGAGACTTGTCAGGATGTGCTGCTTGTGGGGTAGAGTGTCTTCTATGGGGAAGCACAGGGACCCCAGCATTAGAACCTGATTGTGATAAATTGGTACATATGGATTTTGAGAAACTTCTAATGGGAGTTGAATTTCATTTGATAAGGGGTTCAATAAAATACTTATTTTCAAAAACAGTGAGCTAATTATAATTTCATCAAATTCATCAACTCTGAACAATTTCATTTCTGGTTTGGGAAAAAAACCTATCCAGAGATATTCTTTAGGGAGACCAAAAATAGGAAGAAATTCTCTCAGCGTCTACATATCCACTGTAACACTACATCAGATTCTTTATGGAAGATAGACCTCCAAGTGAAGCTTCACCCCAGTGAAATAACCTACAGGACACCTGCAATGGAAAAAAAACTCCATGGTATTGTTGTATCTATTTCATTTCTTCCACGTTACACATGATCAATAGGAACAGAATTCTCATAAAAAGCTGTGAAGCCACCACTTCACTTTCATCCAAACCCGTTATTAAAACATTACGTTGATGAGGCTCATAGGAAGCTAATCACTAGGCAGGTGGCAAACTTGAATAACTGTGATTACTGATGCTACCTTGCTTAATATACCCATAATTTATTCAATGAATTCTGAAGGTTGTCTCACTAATCTACTCTCGTTCTTAGAAGCTTTTGGAGACTGTGATTAACATTTTTTTTGAAATTTCAATCAAAAGACCAAATGATCTATTTCAAAAGGTTTCATAATTTTCAAACTTTTCTCCTTTCTGATTTTTGATTAGCCCTAGAATAAATTTACAAACTTACTTTTCTCTCTTTGTATTTAAAAAATTAGAAAGAAACAGTGACGTTACGATTCGCTGTTTGTGTTGCCCCACTTGATATTTCCCATCATTATTTTATGAAATTTCTTGAGCTGACATGACAATGTCCACTTCCTAGATTAGATAGATCTTACATTTAATAAATTACATGCAGTGACCATACAATTATCAATATGGGCAGATTCTTTTATATATTAAGATTCAAATCCTTTTTGGGTTTTTTTTTTTTTTGCAATGTCTAAAAATAGTACAGAAAATGTAAAAAATTGCACAGTTTTCTAAAGAGCAGGGACATATATTAAGATCTCAGCAAACTGAGATTTGTCCTTTTTTTTTCTTTCTTTTCATTTTTATGCCAAAATAAATAATAGATCACGTTTCAGTTACTAAAAAGTATGTAAAGAATACTTGGAAAGGAATTTTACTGTCATTGTTTTGAAAAAAAAGGAAGCTGCATACTTCCTCCACTAAAGTTTTGACTCTCTGTTTGGTATTTTTTTGTTTTTTATAGAATATGACCATTTATTTGTACTTCAGCTTCTGTAACTGAGGTGATTGCATACTATAAACTAAGCGGAGATAAAGAACACTTTCCATCAATGTGTTTAGTATATTGTATTGTACAAAAAAAAGAGTGTTATAATGAAGAAAGAAAAGTAGCAAAAGGATGAGTAAATGGCAATGAGATATGAGAAAATAAAAGTACAAATTAAAAAGCAATAAAGAAAAAATAGTATAGCTGATAATAAAGAAAGAAAAAAAAATCCAAGCCCTAGACCTGGTTTGGGCTTAAAATAAAGGCGAAAAATAATAGCACACAATTACCTTGATTTTAGCTTTATTCTGTTAATCAGTGATGTAATTATAGATAGTATTGTGTAAAGATCTCTAAATCAAAGAAATATAAGGGCCAAGCCAGAAGATATTACAAGCATTTAAAGCATTTAAATCAGACAAGCAAACTGTAATAAATGAAGAAGTAGGAAAATTAGAAATAAAGAATCAAGAAGTATTTTATAACTTCTCCTACCTGTATATATATAAATTACATATTAGACAAATATACATAATAGAAGAAAATAATCTACAGAGTCATGGTAGGTGGTAATGGTAGAAGGCATTTGGTAAATGGAGATGTAAGAGTTTAACACCTCAGGAACACTCACTGGATATATTGAAAATAATTTTATGAGAAAAAATGACACAAAGACAAAATTAACAGTTCAGCTCTACCAGTTGCATATGTGTTTATTTTTAATGGAAAAATCACTTGGATGTAAAACCAGAAACAGGTGTATCTAAAGACACATATCTAATTTGTGAACCATTTGAAGTCAGCTATATATAAACACATTCATGGACCATTGTTCTGTAAAAAGTATAACCAGACTTCCAAATCAGACTTTTGAAAATTCAAAATCTAAATTCTTAAATTAGCACCATGAACCTGTCAAAAATATAATGTCCTAAATACAAGAACATGAATGACAATTTTCTAGCAATATAATATTCAGTCATCCAAAGCATGACCTAGGTAACATGATAAGTAGTTTTATAGTCATTGCATTCTCAAAAGAAAAGAGGCAAAGAACTCTTCTAAAATTACTAATATTAGGTCTAAGGTAGGAATTCTAGTCTATGAATATTTCCATTTTATTTTTCACATTTTTTTCCTTCTTAGCTAATGGAATGCTCAGAATAACAATTAACCTTTAATTACTAAAGGAGAAAGAAAAATAATAATTCAAAATTATTTGAGCGGAATGTGGGTATTTTCACACAAAAAGAATGCTTTTACCTCTTCTCTGCTTAGAAAAGAGGTAAAAGAGTTCAAATAAAATCATTATAGCACACATTGCTGAGAGATATGTCATACACCTGCTATGTGATATACACAAAAAATACATAATTATACTAGCTCACTAATAAAATTGTGATCATTAGTTCACTAAATATAGAAACACTGCATCAGAGAATAACCAGAGGAACTGTGAATTTCATTACACTTTTTTTTTTTTTTTGTCTGAATGTAGCAGGGTCAAAGGAGGGGATTGTTTTGTTTTTTCTTCAATAAATGTAAAGCTAATGATTCAGGAAACACCATAAAGGACAACAAAACCAGATTTTTAAACTGTATCAAAAAAGGGCAAAACCAAGATAAAAATAATAAGCACTTCATTTTTTGTTAAACATCATCCTTTTGATTCCTAAGAATTCCCTTTCCAACCACAGTTAACTCCCAGAAATAATAGTGTTATAACACTGACCAGCACCACATTAAGCTTGAAGTATTTGGATCAAAATGACATTTTCCAGAAGCAGGAGTCTTTTGTCTGACTGCTTTCATTTAAGGAGTTTTCAGATGTAAATCTAAAGAATATTTTGAAATCTTCAATATTAACATATTATGTTACTATTTCACTATGGCAACAACAATTTTGGTTTCAACAATGGCAATGCTAAAAGTATTTCTCTAAGAAACTATGCCAAGAAGGGGATAAAGCACACTATAGCTAAGACAGAAGGGACTGTGGATGATATTGCAGGCTGAAGATCAGGGAAATACAAACAGCAACATCATGAGACACTTCAAACTTCAGGCCTTACTTGATAAATCCATTCAAATAAGTGAGGATAAAGTGTTTATGTTTATGGAGTTTTTGATATGCAGGTTGTATCAAGTTCACTATTTGATCTGGAAAAACCTATTTTATCAATAGATTTCTGCAAAATCAAAGAGGTGTCAAATGCTACATGGGTAGATTCTAAATGAAAAGTTCTGCAACATCTAAATAACTATTCCAGAGTGTTAATTAGAACAGATATTGAACTTCTGTGACACTTTTGTCAGCTTTCAATGCTTTGATTTCAGATCATTTTTCCCACTTTAAGCCAGTAACTTCCATGTTTATGTGGCAAAATTCTTAGAACAGCAATGACACTTCAGTAAAACAATTATATGGCTTAATTACTTTTGAGGTCACAGGTGAAAATTAATTTGGTCTTTACTGTAGTATTTCCTATTTACACAAAAAACTGCACTGTCAGAAGTTGTTCTAGTTTAAATTTTGGGGGGACCCGGGGAGGGTTTCCCGGGAGCCCCCCGGGGTCCTAGAGGTGTGGGTGTTCGTGTGCTGGCAAAGAGACTCAGACGCTGCTGAGGTGCTGATGAGATGAGGGTTTATTCAGAGTCTTACCCCAAGAAGGCAGCATGGTCACTGAGGGAGAGGGGGAAGGGAAGGGGGGAGAGGGAGAGGGAAGGGAAAGAGCAGTCTCCGGAGACCGCCAGGGCAAAAGAGAGCTGGGTTTCTGTGTTTGCACTCTTAACACAGAGGTTCAAGGTAGGTGCGGTAACATTCTCCAGCCAATGAGGTTACAGACACACGATACTGCAGGGAGGGTACTGACTTGGGGTAAACCATACACTTTCCAGGGTGAGCCAGAGCATACCATTTCCATAAAATGCAATTCCACAAGAAGTCTGTTCAAGGACAGACATAATTTGCTACTCAGGAAATACATAGATATGGACTGTCAGAGACATAGTAAGTCATGCTGTAAAGTTGTCCTGAGAAGACATTTATAGTCTTTTTGTCTGATCCTTGGCAAACTTTGTTAATATGCACTTTCAGATGCAGTTCATTCAAGTATGAAAACATACATCATTGTATTCTCCTAAAGAAAATTAGAGCTAAGTGATGATAAAGAGGTTTCAGTATTTGTACTTAATAGAATGTCACACAAATAAAAAATAACCTCACAACAAAGCCAAAAGAAATCTGAAATATTTTTGTCTTTACAAACAATATGGAAAAATCACTATTAGCATTATATTCAAATAACTGAACTCAGCATACTCAGAAATAATCCTCATAAAAAAGGCAATGAAAAACATTTTATTGAAATAAATTTATATAGCCAAAAAAGCAATTTTGCACTTAAAAATTCTGGAGTAAATATGTAGTGGTGGGATCACTAAGTGCTAAGAAGGTCTAGAAAAAAGATTTTTCTTTCCAACTCAGACTTAATCTGCTTGAAGAAAGCAATATCAGATTCAAATGTGACTGAAAAACCATGAAAATGCTTGTACTATCAGGTAGTAAACAATTCCTACAAAAAGTTAATTTTACTCATTGTTTCATTTTCAATGCTGACTTCCTCTTAATCTTTTGGTTTGGGTTTTTTCAGTAATTTAGTCATTAACCATGCTTTAGCATTTGGTGCTGTTACCTAGAAAAAGTATAATTTGGCTAATTTTCTGGGGCTTGTGATTTTTCTGCAGGCTTGAAACCCTTCAGCAGACTTCCTAATGCGCAGACACCTTTCAGGAAACAAAATTGGCCTGTTATGGAATTGTATCAAATAGCTGCTTGCTGTTTCACATGGTGTGGACATGAAAGCTTAAGCAACACCACTGAATCTTACTTTAAAGGAAGAAGTTCATTTGAACCTAAAGTTCAAAAAAAGTCATGGAGTACTAGAACAAGATGAACAAAACTAGTGAGTAGGAATGGTAAAAAAATTCTTCATATCAAACTGTAATTTATATATCTCTGTTTATGACTTATCTTCGATCATCTTCTCAGTAAATTACTAGTTATACTCTCAACTATAGTAAAGCAATCAAATTCAAAATTAATTTCTGCCATTTCCCTGACATACTGAAAATATTTTAAAGGAAATTTTGCAATGATACACCACTAATAAGGGATTACTTGGAAGATAGAAGGTGTCTTATTCAGTTATCAGATGGATAGAGTTAGATGAAAATATAGATATTACTAGAGGAAAATATACTGTGGCCAAGATGAGGCTGCCATGGCTCCAGGTTTAACCAGGTTTAACCAGCAGGAAGACTGATATAAGCACAACCACATGGAGCACATATATCACAGAAACACAGAGTATGCTGAGTCGGAAGGGTCGCACAAGGATCATTGAGTCCATCTCCTTGCCCTGCAGAGGCCTGTCCTCAAAACATAGACACCACATGCCAAGTACATGGCTAATAGACAGACCCTCAGAGCACTCACATGAACCCCTCAATGCTCCTAACAGGCAACACTCTGCTCTCACCCTCAGAGACACACAGAGTGGTCTGTCTGGGACTCCCATGGGGATGGAGCTGAGAGTACCCTGGCAGGACATTATTTGGTTCCCTACTCCTGGCATTGTTTCTCTGAATTCCTCTGTGGGTGCCTATAAGAGCTTGTATCATATAACCTAACATGTTGATTCAAAGGTGTCTTAATTAATCTTCTTTGCAGCAGAATAAGAATCTCACAAATCAGTGTGAAAGGTCAAAGTTAGGTGACTGTATAAGGACTCAGTGTTAAATTTTCTTTTGAAAAATGGACATGTATTTTAAAGAGAGTCTTTGTCATTTAATGTGATGGAAAATCACTCATGTAATGACATAAAATTCTTCTGATCTATCCTGTGTTAAGTATCTCTTGACGAGACCAGAATTAAAAAGAGGATTGAACTTCTCTTATAACTTCTTCTTCACAAGGCTTTATTCTGACTAAATACTGATCATTTTTCTTTACATAGCTACATATATATATTTAGCTGCATTTTGATGAAACAAAATCTGACAAAATCCTTCATTAAAAATTCTAGTCTATAAAATGTCAAAATTTTTCACTAATCAGTTGTGAGATTCTGTTACTAACGGTATGTCAATAGAAATTTTGTTTTAAATTAAGAAAGATATATATTTCATTAAAATAACCTTTCCTGCAAATTAGTTATTACAGGATTTCTGATTTTACAGCTCATTAAAATTTGCTGAAATCACTTCCTGGAATTTTGTAAAAACAGTTTCCTAAGAACTACACTTAGAAATTACCTAGAAATTTCTATTTTCTTATAATGAGGCACTAATTTTGAAGATTTTAGAAAAGCTAAGTTTATAGTTAACAATAGATATTGCTGATTTAGCTGAAATTAATAGATAAGCTCTGCTGAAATCAGTTATAAGTTAGAGGATGGTTAAAAAAATGGATTTAAGATAAGCTACCCTGGATCTAGTAACTCATTGCTTGTGAATTTTATGTTTGTATATTATGAAAAACAGAGGGACTAATCAATAGAACAAAAGACAACTGCAAATCTCCTGTTTCCAGAAACCCATTTAAATACTCCTGGAAAACAGGAAGCAGGGAGTTCTACCATCAATAACATCTGCATTGAAAAGATTGAAAGTTTAGAACAAGGAAGACTCATTTTACTTCCTCCTTTTGGTGACCACTCCTCACAAAAGGACCACCAACCCATTTCAGAGAACAAACTATGCATGCTTAATAGCCTTTTTGTCAATTGACACACTGTCTTGGTTTGGAAAGACAAGTATCTGTCAGGGAAAACTGACAGAAATTAGTTTCTCTTAGAATGGAGAATGTAAAACCCCCCTCCTTCCAAATTATTACAATTTTGGAATTAGAAGCTTTCAGGCAAAAATATGGGAATAGGAATAACAGTTGTTTACTAGGAATATTAAAAAATATACAAAAGCAGTAGTACAAAAAGCAAACAAACAAACAAACAAAAGTCCTAAAAAATCCCGATCGAATCAGAAATACAACTTGACACCCTGTTGTTGGTGTGTTGGAAGCAGTCCAAATAAGTCTTCCTGGGATAACAGATGTTGTTCTGTGAAGTAGAGATGATCCCGTAGAAAAAAGGGCCCAGTGCTGGCAACATGGGTCTAGTCTTCCTCAGAGAATTCAGTGGAAAGCCAGCTGAATGAGTGTTTGGGATTGCTGGTTTTATGCCAGTGGAAAGGCTTTGGCTCCTCCCACTGACTCACAGGTGATGTCTCTCAGAGGAGGATGGGTGGAGGAAGAGATAAGAAGGCCCTGCCTTATCTGGTGTTATCAGCTGTCCCATTAACAGAAGACATCTGCCCCCTTCCCCCCCTAGAGTTACAAGAGATAAGGAACAATATCTCCCAACCGACTTCAACAGATGAAAATAGAATACACAATTTTGGTTACATTTCTCAACCCAAGACACACACAAAGCGAAGAAGAGGAAGTGACAGGGGTGTAAATACCTGTTTGAATTCTGTGTATTCAACATTTTTGTAAACAAAAGGCTTTGTAATTACCTGTGATCTTTGCAGTGCACATTAGGGAGATATCTCATGCACTGCCGTTGCCCAGGGCAGTTGCAATAAACATACACTTTCTAACTTTAACTGTTAGAGAGTTTTTGTCCGTCACAGTTGGATATCAGTATTAGATTGATATTCGTATTTTATTAAATCATGAACATATACAAACCAATGACAAACCATTACCCACAAAAGTGGTTATTATTATGTATTACCTTCTACTGCATGTCATCTGCAGTTAAATAGATGCTTATCATTTAATTGTTATACTTGAAATATATTTACACTTGCCTATACTCCTCATATGAGTATTTCACTCTTTATGTCTTTATGTGATTGTGTAAGATATTACAGATTTATGCTTTTAAAATTCATGGAGTTTGGAGTCTTCCAGTATTTTAATTAAAGCATTTTCCTTGGAGAAGGTACAAACTCAGAAATAAGGCATTTTACTCAGAGTTTTTAAGAATGCCTAAAATTTAAGATTATTCATATCTGTCGTGGTTGAGGGGGAGGTGAGTTTTCCAGAGGGTTGTGGGCAAGCCAATCAGTGGTCGGGTTTTGTGCTGTCACTTGGATTGGCCACTGGGAGGTTTGGACACGCCTCTGAGGACACAAGGGGTTAAAAGCAAGGACTCCCAGAGGGTCTCTTTTGGATTCCGGTTTCAGTAGGGAAACATCTCTGGCCTTCTCCCCCGCTCAGCCACGAGGGGAGGGGAACCACGTGGCCGGGCTGAGGTAAGCCGGAGCCCCGGGTTGGGCAGGGGGGGAGAGTGAACAAGACTGGAGCTGAGCTGGCCCCATCCAGGATGAAGGGTGGAAAACTGTGGAGCTGCCTTCCATCCCGTTTCCACCCTTACTTTCCAGGAGAAGATGCCCAGCTGTGTGTGGGGGTTGCCGAGCCTGGGAGTGCCGGAACTGTTAACCCTTTCTGAGGCAGAAGGAAACTTTTCCCAGACATTGATTCTCATGGCTAGTGGTTTCAGAAGAGAGAAAGAGACAGCCTGGGACCGAGATGATAAAGGAAGATGAATAGAACCCCCCCCAGATGGGCAGAGATTGAAGAGGAGTGGCTTTTAAGCTGGACTTTTCTTGCATAATGTTAGCATAGACTGGACTCGAGTCTCTTTTGAACATAAACTGCATTTTTGGGTGGATGTAGCCGGCTTGACTTTGCTACAGTGGC
The DNA here is from genome assembly GCA_013400215.1 of Cisticola juncidis. NCBI lineage: Eukaryota > Metazoa > Chordata > Aves > Passeriformes > Cisticolidae > Cisticola > Cisticola juncidis. The sequence goes on along the minus strand of VXBR01007323.1, from coordinate 809,357 downwards.
TGGCACTTTGGGAGTGGAGCAAACAGAGAAGAGAGGGGGAGGGTTTGGTGGTGCCCTCTGCCCAAAGAGAAGAAACCCTCGGCCCCAGAGGAAAGATGGGGAGAGCCTGGCATGGAAGCATCCTTAAAAGAGCCCTGTATGCAGCTTTAGCCCATGGACAGTGGTGAGAGCACTGGACATGGAAAAGACTCGTGTCACCCCGGCAGATTTCTCCGGGCAGTGCCACGGGTGACATGGAAACACATAAAGGGTGGACCTGTGTTTCCTGAGGAGCAGTCTGTGGTGCAAGAGAGACTCCTCTCTACCTTGCTGAATTGAAGATTAGGGGTTTTTTTAGTGATGATTGTTTGAATTAAAACCCAAGGTTTTGGTCCATGGAGGGTAATGTGTAAGGGGTGGAAACTGGGGGAGGAGAAGAAATGTTCTGGGAAGTTTCCATTTCTGTTTTTGTGTGTGTTTAGAGTTTTCTTTTCTATTTCTGATCTTATGTAATGTGATAAAGTTTTGTTTTCTATTTTCAAGTTTTGGGCCTGCTCTGCTCTGTTCCTGATCACATCCCACAGTGGTTTTTTGGGAAAAAAACATATATTCATGGGTGCATTAACATCTGGCCAGTGCTAACCCATGACAATATCACTTCGTTTGCATACCTGCACAGCAAACATTTTAATCTATGACATTGATAACATCTATCAAATTAGTTATTTACATGATGGTTATGTCACAAATTTGCTTATAAATGATAAATTATTTTCATTCTCTTTTTGCAATGAAACACAGTTTGACTTTTACTTCCAGGACATGCAACCAAGTTTATTTTTGTATGTGTGATTTATGTTTATGACCTGTAGCCCCTTCCCTGTTCCCTATCCCTTTTTTTGACATCTATGCTTTCTGTCTTGTTTTTGACTGTGATAGTTTTATTCTTAGTTGTTGGTACAATCCCGTATTTTGGATTTATCATAAGATCATTTATCATAGTGCCAATAGCACAACAATGTTTTAGTTATTGCTAAGTAGTGCTACTTTTTCAGGTTCCCATGCTCTGCCAGTGAGAAGGTGCACAAGAAGCCAGGAGGAAGCACAGCCAGGACATCTGATTCAAATTGGCCAAAAGCATATTGCATCCTGTAAGGCATCATATCCAGTCTCTAAACTGGAGGGATTTGGCTGGTAGCACCAATAGTGCTCAGAGACTGGCTGAGCAATAGTTAGTGCTTGGTTAGCAATTTATTGTACCTCACTTAATGTAACTTTTGTTCCTCTCTCTCTCTTTCATGATTTTGATTATTGTTATTATTGTTTTAGTGATTTTTACATTTTAATTTATTTCAGTTATTAGGCTGTTCTTATCTCAAACCACAAGTTTTTACCTTTTTTTCTGGTTCTCTTTCCCATCCCACAGGGAAAGGGAGGGAGATGAGAGTGCAGCAGTGTGGTACTTAGTTGCTGGCTGGGGTTAAACCACAACACTTACAAGTCAAATGACCAAACTAAACATAAAATATTAGTAGCATCACACATATTTAGTTTTGAAAGCAGGTTTTCTGTTTCATTAATGCAAAAAAAAAAAAAAATCTGTGGGAAACTCAATTCTTTGTTAAATCAAATTGATCTAATAACGGTATTGCCTCCCCATGAGAAGTTAATCTGGTTTATGTCTCTAAAAAATAATACTATTTTTTTGAGAAAAGCAATTTATAGTCTTGCAGTATAAAAGTCACTGATATACAAACAAGATGTCGTATGTAAGAAGCCAAAACATTCATAGACATAAGATGATTTAGCTACATCTATGCATCACTATTTTTGGAACATTTGCAAGTACAAGACTTTGCATCATCTACCAGACCAGGGGTTGTAAACCCCTGATATTATATCAGTTCCTCTATCTTGAAGAAAATTCCTCTTGGTACAGTTTTGGGGTTTGGGGATTTTTAAGACCCTAGCACATTCTGTAAACATGATTGGGATAGAATAGTGCATAAAGAAGGTAGTTGATCAATTTGGGTTTGGATTGACTTTTCTAAATAAGATGAAACAACAAAAATTCAATAATATTAGAAGAATTTGTTTCCTAAAATCATTATGTGGATTACTAGGTCTTAATTTTCTTTACAGCCACTTTTACACAAGTACCTCTTCAAAACTGGTCAAAAAATATTTCCCATTTTGTGAAAATCAGACACATTTGGGGAACCAGGTGCTCAATTAAAAGTCTCTCTCTTCATTAAAAGAGCATTACAGCATGAGTTAGCTCAGGTTGGCAGAAGTCACGTGGGAGAAGACAGATTTCCATCTGGAAGGAACTCTAAAATAGCTCCGAAATTAGCGTGTTCTGACAATCCAATTTAAAAACTTGTAGGTTGTAATCATGACATTAGACATAAGGAATCTTTGGCTAAAAAAGAACAGATTTTAAAAGTAAAATCTGAAGTATTAAAAAATTTAATTATGCTAAGTATTCAAAATCTAAAAAGAGAGAAAGAAAAAGATATTTTTTTAATCCACAGTGTGACAGAATGTAAAGCCTGTCTGCCAAAAGAGATGTTGAACTAGAAATACTAGTTTATAGGAGCACAGAAAAGGCCATCAGGATTAGAGAAATTTCTTTCTCTTTGTTCTTGGCTCTGGTGAGGTTGCATCTTGAATACTGTATTTAGATTTGGACCCCTCACAACAACAAAGACACTGAGGGTCCAGAGGAGAGCAAAGAGCTGGCTTAGTGTCTGGAGCACAAGTCTGATGGAGCAGCTGAGGGAGCCAGGGTTGTTTAGTCTGGAGAAAAAGAGGCTCAGGAACACCTAATCACTCTAATTCTGCCGGAAAGGAGGTAGTAGCGAGCTGAGGGTCAGCCTCTCCTCCAAGGTAACAACTGACAGGATTGGAGGAAATGGCCTCAAGTTGCACCAGAGGAGGTTTAGATTAGATATCAGAAAAAACATTCTTCATTATTGAGTAGCCTACCCAGGGAAGCAGTAGGCTCTCTATCCCTGGAGTTGTTTAAAACATGTGTAGTGCAGTGTTATGGGTTAACATAGCTTGGGTTTTTTTAGTTAAAGAAGAAACAGTTCCTTGTAACCCTGTAAGGACATGTTAATTTCCTGTGGAAAGGACAGGGACCCATCAGAGGCCAATTTTTAGACAATGATATATTGTTTAACCATTGAGGAAGCTAGATGCGACTTTGGGAATAGACATACAAAGCTGTGACTGTGTGGGAGCTGACCCTTTCTCCTTCTGGCCAGAGGAGCAGGCAACAACCGGGCCCTGCAGGGCCCAGCCTGCCAGGCCCCGCCGCTCCTCCCTGCTGTAGGGGAGCCAGCCCGGCCTGGCCGTGCCCCCAGTGGGGAAGGGGAAGCCACGGCTGTTAACATCCAGCCTACCCTAAAGCCTGCCCTACACCACCGGCTGGGCTGAGGGAGAGGTCTGCCAGGCCCCTGATAGCAGCTCCAGGCCTGGCTGGGCTGGACGTACCCAGTTGTCACCGAGGGGTGGGCAGGAGGAATCCCCTATCCCAGCTACTGAGATCCTGCCCGCCGTTCCTGAGCCTCCCCCACCACACGGCTTTGAAATCCTAGCGGCTGCTGCCTGGCACAGATCACACAACCATCTGCAAGGCTGCGTGAGTGTCAGCTCTTTCTTTGACAAATGAAATTTTTTGAAAAAGTTTGAAAATTTTGAAACTCTAATCCTCCTTCTGAGTAAAAGAAAAGGACAGAGTGAAACATAGAGAAGACATGGCATGAGATGGAGGTCAGTGAAGAGAGAGTGAAAGGGTAATTGGGAGAAAGGATTGAGGAGTTGCCCAGTCTAGGCTGAAAGTCTCTTATGAGCCATGGTAATGAACTGTAATATATTAGAATATTCTTTTAAACCATGAAGCAAATATGCATTTTGGGGAGCTGACAAGAGTATTTAAATGGTAGAGATGTAGGTATTTTGTGATGGACTAAGTGCTGTGATCCTAGGAAAAGCTTGAACATAGAGAGATTGGATGAAGATGAAGATTCTGCCCCTAGAGAAAAAGAAAAGAGATCTCTGTTTCATGAGATGAAGAAAATCCTTTGCCTTTGGAGTTGTTGTATCTTTAGAATGACACCCCAAAGTATCCATGACCCATTCATATACAGCTCTGGAAACCTGCCAATGGGAGGAACCTCACAAAGGCATGTTCCCAGGTGGCTGTTTCTTTGTGAGAATTGAAACCCACAAGAGAAATGTTCTATGTCAGTGGAAAAATTCCATGGCAGACTATAAGAGAGACTTGTTTGCCTAAGAACTGATGAAAGATTGTTTTTAAAGTGGTGAAACTGACTGAAAATCACAGGTTTTGTCTCTTTATCTTGTTGGAGGGAAAATGAACAATTTATGGAGAGAAGTGTTTTTGAAACTTTAATTTTGATTCTTTTTTTATTGTATGTTAATAAATCTATCTTTATACCTCTAAGTTTGAGCCTGCTTTGCTTCTCTCCTAATCTTATCTCATAGTAGGAAAAAGACTAAATGATTCTAGCAGACACTCAAACCACTACAGACGTGGTTTATTGGTGGACTTGGAAGTGTTAAGTTAGGAGTGGCACTTGATGATCTTATATGACTTTTCCATCCTAAAAGCTTCTGTGGTTCTGTGAGGAGAAAACAATGCTCTATGAATACATGATAAAAATGAAAGTAAATTAAGAACAGCAAGATATTTTTAAGAAGAGTTTGATATAGGGCAGTCATGGTAATTTTCTTTTAATGCTACAAGCAGGCAATACATACTTGGATGAAGTTGAGCATTGTCTTCCTTAACTGTAATAGTCTTAAATTCCTTCTGAATATGGATTTATACACTATAAATCCTTATTGAAAAGTGATAAAGGTAAAAATTAATCTATAATTATGTTTTAATCCATTGGGCACCTAAACACTACAGAGATATTTGCTAACCCCCCTCCCCTTGTTGGATGGGAGAGAGAATTGGACAAAAAGTAAAATTCATGAGTGAAAATAAAGGCAATTTAATGGGATAGAAAAGGACATAGTAGTAATAATAGAATTAGGATATAAAAAGCTCCTGAGTGTTGAGAAACATATTTAGTCCCGGTAGCTCAGTGTGCAGCTGCTGTGCGAGCTGCTCTAGGTGCCTGGAGCCTGAGACGAGGCCGTGAGTCAGTGCCTACACTTTGGCATGAGGACTTGTGGAGATGAACATTCAGAGGCAGACACAGCAGGAGCTGAGGACTCAGCTGGAAGACCCCAGGCTTTACCACATACAGATTGTGAGGGTATAAAAGCTCATGGAGTCCTTTGTTTAGGGTTTCTCCTCAAAGGCACCAGCTGAAGATGTTATTCTCTTTCTGAGTTGCAGTTAAATTATTTTAAGGATCCAGTTGCCTGAGATTCTGCGTTGTGAAACCTGGGGTTGAGCTGGTAAGAAGACAGTGCATGTGGAGCTGCTCACTGCGAAAGGTCCTAGCACAGGTGGTATCAGTGTAATTGCCACAATATTCCTGTATTGTCAGACAAGAAAGTTTCCCTAACAGTGATGGACATTGTAATTGCTCACCTCCAGCTGATTGATGACCAGCCAGTTCCTAAGCAACATCCTCTGGCCAGCCTTACCCTCGGTTTATGACCTGAGCATGATGCCATACAGTATGGAATATCCCTTTGGCCAGATTGGGCCTGCTGTCTATGTCTCCTCCCAGCTTCCTGTTTATTCCTTTTTCCTCCAATATCCTCTCTGACCAGGACAGTACAAGAGACAGAAGAGACACCAATGGGGAACAGTGAGCTATATGGGCTGAACTACCTGTCAGGGTAAATCACAGCAAATGTGTTCCCTACTCTGGTTCACTGTACTCTATGAGACATCCTGAAAATTTACAGACCCCATGCACTCAGGCACTCCTACCCCTCTGCACTGACTAGTGAAGGATTTTTGAAAGGACTGTACCAATCCCTCACAGCTACCAAACTTCTTGACGATTGCTCTCTTCCTGTGCTGACTGGAGGAGGAAAGGCAGCACCTTTCAAAAAATTATGGGAGGTTTCTGATTTCACACTAGAAGATCTTGTCAAGATTAGCAAACTCTGAATAACATGACTACATCTCCAAAAGTGGAATGAAATTGTGGTCAAGGGTTGTTTGCAAATCGCAATTACTGGTGGTGATTTGAACGGATCTATTTATTATTTTTGTCACCTACAAAATTAATTTTAGTATCAGACTCTGTGACCTTGACCCATGGATGACTCCAGTGAAAGTGAAATAATCAGAGTAATTTATTTTTGTCTTAGTTCATGTCCTAAGTACGTATTTTAAATTAAAATCTGCCAGATGAGTCAGTAACATAGAAGTTAATTAATTTCTTACAATATCCTACTGAAATCCCCCTAGAGCAAAAATGCAAACTAACACCCAAGATCGTTCCTCAAATTACAGCAAATACAACATGTATCAGATCAACACATAAAGATTGCTTAGAAACCTTCTGCTTCTAATCTGCACATTTTCCTCTTTTTTGTTTTCCTTCTTTCCTGTGTCAAACCGAGCATAAATTATGCTAACAAGAACTGCTGTGTGAAGAAAGTGTAATGCAAAATACTGGAAGATTTTCTAGACCTGCTAGTATAATTACCACTATTATAAATTTATTTGTCTTTTGTGTTTCATGTCTTAAAGTGAGATGTTATCTGAGGATGTCCATGAAGGAAAACCTGTACATTCTTTTGTCTCCCAAATGTCCAGGGAAACAAAAATATATGAAAAGACATGTACTGAAAAAAATATAGTCACATATGTTTGATACTGACATCCTCTGAGGGAACTTGTACAAAAAGATTTTCAGAAGTGATCTAGTCATATTTATTGGTTACATTAGTCTGTTAATTAGCAAATATATAGAGGTTTTCCTGCAAAGGCAGTTTTCATTGGTAAAATCTGTTAGTATACATTGTTTCTTAAAACACACCAAGATTATTTAATAAAAATAAATCTACAAAATACTTTGCTAGGAAAATCAGGAGTTCTAGTCTACTTCCTCTGAGGCTGGGTAACTTTTTAACTCTAATCCCATATTTTCCACTCTGTGAATCCTGAAACAACTTTTGTGGTTAAAATATTGGAGAATGAGATCAAATCTCTAGACTGAAAAGTTGATGCAAAACTACTGAAAAGTGCTGGAAGTTTGAGACTGTGCATAAATAGACCTATGTTGCATAAACAGACTCCACCTGAAGTAGCTGTGTCTATACACAGACAGGAGTTGTCCTGAAAGAACCTGATTTAAACTTCATTACAAAACCTGCAGTTGACTAAAGAATCAAAGTGACCACCACTTAACACTCAGTCTATATCCTAAAAAACTTCCTTTGTATTTTTTTTAACAGCACACAACCAAATACTGGCATATAAAATAGGAAGAGGAAGAACAGAGTAGGTTTTTTTCCTCCGTATTTCACATTTCTGCAATGTCCTGACACTTCAGAACTGGTATGTCCAAAATATTTTGCCTACAAAGGAAAATAAACTGTGAGATTTCTAAAATGCCCTCAGTGGGAAACATTCAAGCTTCTTTTTCTTCTTACTTGCAATAAAAATAAATTTCCCTATAACAAAATTTCCTAAGAAATTGATTTCATCATATTTTTGATTTAGGGGAAGAGAAAAACATCACTTGCAGAAATAATAAAGATGAGATGATGTAAAGATGAGAAAGGAAACTTAATTTACCGTGTAGTTCATATTTAAAAGATGGCCTGCTACAGAGAGGATATAGTAAAAGAACACATTGTTTTTTCCGTGTTTAGTTGTTTGGGTTTTTTCTGTCACTGAATATAATAAAAGTCTATTTTCCTTTGCTGCATGCATGACTTTACATAAAAATACTTTTCTTTCTCTTTTTCTTTTTTTTTTTTTTGCCTGCTTCTCCCTATTCCTTTCTTTTTATTTTCAATTCTTAAACTCCTTATCCAGAGCAAGAGCTGATAAGAGTAGAGATATTCTTATATTATTAAGTGTATACGTATATATATTTCTATGTATGTATATATTCACCTACAATTGCAGAATTTTAAAAACTTTATTAGACTGGCAAACTTTAAGCCTTAACAATAGGCTAAAAAAAACTAAATAGCTTCATAGAACAGTAAACCCTTTTTGTATTTTTTGTGTTTTACTTGCCTAAAAGTTATTATACAGTCTTTGCTGAAGAACCAGAATCATAAATGAGAATAATAATATTCTCTCTAATTTCAGTCTGTACCCTGCATAGTCTTACTCCAAATTTTAAGATATCAAATACTTTCAAGATTACAATGTTACTAATCTGGATAAGTAAGAAGCCTCTGGAGTCCATTCCTACTGCTTAAGGTTTCACATGAGATGAGAGAGATGAAGTTTATCTCTAAGTACTAACTGAAAGAACACAATAAAGTTTGATATTATTACATTGATTTATAATGCAAAACAATTACAATATACATGAGAATCTATAATCAGAATTTATAGTATTTATCTAGTTAACATTTATAGAACTGAAGAAATATTTATAGCATATGTAACTTAAAGGTGTAATGAATTGAGGTGCATCCTGTGGCTGGTAAAGTCTTACAGTAACTGATAATGGAAAGGTAAAAAAATAGTTTAAATTTTAAGTTACATTTTACTGGGTTTGGTGTCCAATTACAGAAATTTTTTTTAAATAGAAATAAAAATAAAATAAATAAAAATAAAAAATAAAAAATAAATAAAAAGTAAAAAAAGAAAATATTTTCTACAATCAAGATAATCTGATTAAATTGTGGGTTTAATTCTGGCCACAAGAAGATTGATATTGATATGTATTTTGGGTATCCTTTTTTTAGTAAGATTTTGCTAAGCTATGTCTAGGCTGGCATATTGATCTTGGTGATCTGGAAAGTCATGGTCAAATCTTGTGTCTTGAAAGAAAACCCAAGGCAACACATCCCATCAAATATAACACGTGGAGTAAACCATACTAATGTAGAACCTTGGAATTAGCCCTCCTATGCCACTTCAGCATTTTTTATATTTTTGATGCACCTGAATTGCCTAATTGTTGTAGAATTTTTTGACGCAGGTGAAAACTTACTGTCCAAGTTCTTGCAACATCAATAGAACACTGACCACAAGACTTACACCTGGACTTCCTGGGTGCAATGATGTTCCAATGAGCATTAGTTGTGAAAAGAAATTATGTGTAATCATTGTGAAAATAGCGGGAAAAATAGAGCAAGAAACAACATCACTGCAGAATTTGTATGAAAGCAAAAAATAAATCAGCATTACATTTCAAAATGCTGAATTTGTTGCTCCATGTAATTTACACCTAAACAGTACAGAGCATGTCACATAAATTAGACAATCACCCTGGATATGCATCACTGTATATATAGTACATTTATTTTCAAGATCATTCAGACGTTTTATATTTATTAGCAGCCATGAAGCCAGATCAACCCCCACACACACTAAAAGCCCTGTCTTCTTTCAGTGATGTCTACTGGTCATGCAGGGAAATTTAAAGTTAAAGGGTTCATTTTATGGAGCCAATTAAAAATACTATGAAACCTCAGAAAGCATTTCTGTACAGACAATACCAATGTGGAATTAAAGCAGAGTGCTCAAAGAAAAAATCAGTTAAGAAGCACAAAACTGTCTCTGCTTTTGTCCTAAAAGATGCAAAGAGAAAAAAGATAATAGGACCCTAAATAACTTTATACCCACAAGATTAATTACCAGGCAGCTTTTTAAGTTACCTTTAAATAATAGTAAATAGAGAACAACAAACCCTCATATATAGGAAGATATAGTTCTAGATTTTTAATATAATATATTCATATTAATATAAATATAATTATGAAATACCTATTACATGTTCAAAGTCTGGACTTGTCTCTTCTGTCTTGATACCCTTAGCTGGCTCTTTTTGTACAAAGCTGTTCAGGAGCTACATCTTCAGTGGTCTTGGTGCTGTGGATGCCATTCAATGCCTGCCTTATGCAGAAATGCGGTATCATATACTGGCTGTTTTCATGGTGCCAGTGGTAACATTAACAAGTGAAATAGACTGGAGGATAATTTCCCTGATATTCAGAGAAACAGGCTAATGAAAATGTCCTGAATATACACCAGATGTCTTGATTTTTCTGTTGAAGCACCCGTTGTTTTACAAAATTCTTTAGTTTAAGATTTTTCTTCATTATCTCAGTTGACTGTGAAAAAAAATAACCACCCACTCAAATCCATTGTCATATGATTCATGCCCTAGAGAGGCTTTATGACCAGTGACCCTTGGTGAGTTACCTCCAGTTGCCTTCCAGATATTCTTTGTAACCATCATCTCTTCCTTTTTAGCATTTTTGGAATGCTGCAAGATATTGATGGCAGTTGGTACACATATAATTGCTCAGTAGAATGGAGGTAGAGAGAGGTAATTAGACAATAGACAAAGAGACAAATTAGCATTGGTCACTCTCATTTGGAGGAAGGTCTGTAACCACCTTACTTTCTCTTATTTGTGTATATTTTTGCGTGTGAACAGAAGCAGATTTGTAGTTCATTGAGATCAAAATTGCTTACTATCTCAATCTCTCCTCATGGGAAACAAAAGAGAACACCCACCTACACTTGCAATGACTGAGTTTTTCTAGAGAAGTTACTGTGCAGCAGCTACTTAGATAGAAGTTTATATTCTCATAGGATAGAGAAATGTGAGACTCAAAAAAATGTGTTTGTTAGGTTTGAAGAGACTGCAGATTCCTCATTCATTCCAACAATATGAGTTGAAATTTTGTGCTGTGGGAGTTACTGCCTCAGTAGAGCAAAAAGAGCAAAAGCAGTCTGGTAATGTCAAGATGGCTTCTTTCATGAGAAGTATCCTAAAGATATTCCATTTGCCCTTTTAAGAATTCCGGTCTGCCTTCTCTTCCAAGTTAGTCACCACTTTACATCTACAATAAAACTGTAATGACACTTATTTCACATCAGTGTTGTGATACTGCTTCATTTGAGGAAGACACAGTATTACGTGAATGCTCTTGTTACCATAAATTATGTCACCTCTGTTGTCTCCTACATACTCTATGCATAAACATCTGTTCTGTTGTGACACATTTCATTTGCAGCAGTGTACTGTGTATTCCTTCCTCCTTTAGTGACTGCTTCTATTTACTTTCATAATATGCGCATTCATTTGAGAGCTGTAGGTTGTTCTTTTCTTTTTCACAGGAACAAAAGCTGTAGAGTACCCCATGAGTCAGCACAAAAGAGGCTTAACTAGGCTGCTGTTCTCTGAAATGTTTCATTATATTCTACAATGCATCATCCATATATTTAATAAAATAACTTTCTTCTGTTTTACAGAGGAATTTATTTCAAAATACAGGGAAGTTTTTAGCAATAAAGTCTAATTAAGAGTCCAAAATGAACCGAGCTTCCTTAATACAATTTTTGCAAGAAATGATATCTGATAACTTATACTAGTTCTAAATAATTGTTTTTATCTTCAGTATTAACCTGTAATTCCCTAAAAGTCTTATTTTTTTTCAATAACTGCACATACAGCAGTTATCCGTTTCAATGTTGCATAAATTAATGCCTTCTTTAATTTAAAATATAGCATGACATTATTTATTTAAGTATCAGTAAAGTTCAAACTGATCCAATAGTTTGGACTTCTTGTCCTAGCACAAATAATATGCTGCTATTTTAACTGCATCAAAACATTGACGTGTCATTTATAATTAGTATTGTTAATATAAAATTGTTAATTTGTTAATTGTTAATACAAAAAAGGTTTGTGGCTTAAAAAAAGTGATTCAAGCAAAATGTTTGGCTCTGCAATAAAAAGATCATCTCACTACACACAGAAGAGTGTAGTGGTACTGGGCAGGCAAGGGAAGCCAAATATCTTAGTTGGAGAGACAAACATTGCCTTGGCCAAGAGGTCAACCAAGATGAACTTGAGTGTCTATGTCTGTCCATCTGTACCTGAGGCAACTGTGGAAGAGTAAAGATCTACAACCAACAAAAGGATGGATTGTGTGTGAGATCCCAGTTCTGGAGGGATCCAAAGTGGTTGTGGTTTTGTCTGTTTGTGTTGTACAGAGTGCGGGGGACCTGTACCAAAACACTATAGTGGGACTGCAGTCAAGGGCACAGTGCACATTCCAGCAGCTGAGGGGACTGGGAAGCAGGAACAACTACTGGGCAGACCAAGAGTCTGAGCCAAAGGGATCCATGTTGCACAGTCTATATGCAAATATTTTCCATTAACTGGCCATTATCCTGATGAATCACACAGGAGAGAAGAAAGGATTTGTTTGTACTGTGTTCATGTGAGCTATCTGTGTCTTTCTGAGACTGGTGTGATCAGCTGTGTATTTTTGTAGGTCTGTGTTGCATATGCCTATTTCTGTATCTGTCCATTGGGAATTCATGCTCAGTTCATTTCCTTGTTTAATATGGGCTTGTGGAGTTGAAGCAGTCTTTTCTTTGTTGGGCTCTTGATTTGAGAGATACCTAATAAAAATGTAGAAATTAAGATCTCAAATAATATTTCACTTAAGGTTAGGTCTAAAAGTTTCATTTCTATATTTGTTTTATTTTTGGTGTTCTCAAAATGCTTTATTTCTAATTCTAAACTTTCTTACAATTTTATTGAAGTTTGAAATTATAAGTAATATAATTATTTTATTAGTTTGTTTTATAAATTCAGAGATGTTTTTTTCAAATTAATCAAAATATAGCTGTCAGAACAGTGTATGCAGAATACAGAGCAGAAAATTATTCCAGGATAAGATGCACAGCCTNAAAAAAAAAAAAAAGTTCAATTTTCATTTTTCTATCAGATTCTTTCTGTTTTCTTTCCTCTGCCATAAAGAGAAAAATATCAGAGTTTAAGAATATCCCATGCAACATTTTTTGAACATTTTTACGCACAAAACTTTTTAAAATGTAGAGCAGTTGTTTACTGTGCTAAATAAAAAAAGGATGGGCAAGCATATTTGAGTGATGAACTCCTTCCTTATGACTTGCTTCCTGCTCACTGCCTGCCTCTGCCTTGTGCTCTTCCAAAAATTATCTGTCCAAGATAATGGCCAAAAGTGCTTCAGAGGATTTTCATTGTAGGGATCACTTTTGAGAGATATTATAAATGAGGCGGTACCAAATGTGATTCTTTGCTCATCCCAGGCATCTCAGCATTTTCAAACAATTTTTTTATAAATGCACTTCGGTCTTGCAGGTGCTAACCTCAGTTTTCTAGTATGAAAATTATTACTCTCATATACTGTAAAATAATCCCCCAGTGTCCTAGATATTTTGAAATGAGAGAATACAAATCCCTACTCAAGAAACATTATTTATGTCTTTAGTTTAGAGAGGCATTATATGGTTGACAGACAGGATTAAAGGACAAGTGTGGGCATAGCAAGTCTGTTGTCCTATGATTTAAGCTGATTTCAGCATAAATGAACACCTCTGCTTTTGTTTGGAAGTTATGGACAATTTCCTGGAACAAATACATTTAACAATCACAATCTAACTCTCCATACTTATAAAGCTTCTACAGGATTTGTCTTCCATGATGTCATGATGCTACAGAGGAATATGGGACAGAGAGAAAATGTTTGCATTTTCAGACATCGTTTGCATGGGAAATCTGGCACTAGAGCAGTTCTACAAGATTAACCTTACTGAGCTGCCACAATACTGTGAGGAACTTATCTTCACTGAACTAACACCCCCAAGTAAAGTAACAAAAAAAGATGCCACAGGTACAGATTCAGCATTTATTTTAAAGAATCTTTATCCAAAGCTTACTAAATAAGACGTAAAATATATTACTTTCCCCAAAAATGTAATGAATACATCTTAAATATTTAGGTGTGCAGCCAAATATATTTTCCATGTTGGTTAGATACTGTGGCACTTCCTGAAGGTAATATAAACTACCTAGCATTCCTAATACTCTTTTAACACTAATGAACCTTACAGAGCAGTTCCCAGACTGATTATGCTTATGACTATTTTTTCTTAATGAACTTTCTTATTTTAATCCAAGCAAAAACTTACTGAGTAGAATAATTTAATTTCTGCTGATTTAAGAGGAATATTAAATTTCAGACAGGTATGCAGTCAGGCATTGATGAAGCTATCTTTACTAGGATGTTTCCTTCAGTTTGAAGCCTCCTTCATCTTCTACTCCTCTACTTGGACCAAAAATTTTAATTGCACTATTAAGAAAGGCTTCTCTTTACTATAATTTAGGTATTTTCCACTATGTTTATTTTTTTTCTTTTTCATTTATGCTTACTATTTGGAAAACAACCAAAAAATTATAGTCAGAGTAGGCTGATTAAAAATGCATTTTTGCAGTCATTATCCCAGATGGAGTCAAGCTTAAAATAGATGATGTTTTATGATATTACCCCCTATCTCACTGTAGCACTGCATCTGTGTAACAGGCCATTTTGATGCACCAGCCAAACTGTTCATGAGAAATCTTATCAAGCCACCTGCAGTCTTGTTTTCAGTGTTCTCAGGAATTCGTCAAGGTTACTGGGAAAACAACAGGATTAAAATAAGAACAGCGAGCCAGAGAAACTGTCCACAAGGAATGTAAACCCTAGATACAGAGAGAGTGGCGTGATGATGGACATTTGACCAATTAGATGTCTTACAGGAGATGTACCTGCCTCTTGAGCAAGCGACTTAGCCAACCAAAAAATGTGTGCCCACATGGGCCAGAGACTGAGAATCTGTAATTGAGATTGTATTGTAAACAATAAATGGTTTCTGGTGAAATCATATTGGTTTGCTATATTGCCTACATACAAATAATGCAATTCAAAAGAAATTCAACAGAAATTTAAGAAGATGTCTTTTATCACACAGTACCTAATCTATCTAGTTTTCACTGGAAACAGAAATATACTATCTTTAGATTTTTTTTTGTTTTTTTTTTTTTTTTTTTTTTTTTTTTTTTTTTTTTTAATCTTGGTTGTTGCAATTATAGAAGACATTTTAAAAGTCACTCATGTCAAATACATCTTATATGTATTTTAACACTAAATTCTATCTTATGACTCCCTACCATAATGCAGCATTGGACTTAAAAAACAACCCATGCCAAGGTCAACCCAGAACACAGATACTGTAAATATAATTAACTCTACCTCGGACAAAGACAATACATTTCGATTAATAGGACTCTTAGTGGATAGGTTTATATAATTGAGTAATATGAGACTTCAGGCAGTTTTGCCTCCTTAATATTTCTCTACAGGCCAGAGTCAATATAATTTGTTGCAATTCCTGGTTTTACTGTCTGAAGTATGTAGCTCTTATCATGCTCTGGTTAGGGAAGTTAGGCACAAACCTGTCATGCATGGCACAAACCTGGCATAAACCAGTCTTTCTGAGCCTATATGGTTATTTATTGGTATGCCTTGATACGGCATTGTCCTAGGTTGCCATGTAAGATGTGCCCAAAGTATGTATTCTATCACCACCTTCAGGAGCTGTTGGAACCAGATGGGGCAGTGTTTCCCTTGTCCCCTACCTCTGGACTATCTTCTGTTAATGGGCCATCAAGGCCTTGCCCATGACTCAGAGGTAACTCTCTCTGTTTAATGGGCAATCAAGGACCCACTGCATGACTCACTGAATGATATCACTCCATTGTGAGAGGTTTTGCCCAGGGGGAGGAGCCAAGCATTCCCACCTGGATATAATCAGGGATTTGATACAGCACAGGAGGCCTTACCCACTGGATTCCCAGAGGGCAAGAGCTACCATTTTTGATGAAAATGTGGGGGGTTTTTGCTGTCTACTGAAAATGCATATTTTCTGCATGTTTTTCAGTTTCATATTTTAGAATTTCCATTAGTCATTCCTTCCTCAGTTGCTAGATATACTCACACAGACTCATATATGTATTTATGTATGTATATATATACAGATATGGGACACTTCTTTGAAAGTCTTCAAAATAAATCTTTTCTAATTTATCATTTTCTGGAAAAAATACCCCAATCACCAAACCTTTATTCTCTTGAGAAATATCGCAAACTTTGAGTATTACTATGGAGATAATTTTCCATAGAGACAAATGTATGGAAATGAGATTTTTTGTGTGTGTTTATTTTTTATGCTGTTTGTGTGACATCCATTATTTTCCTTCTAAAGAACTGGAACTTATTTAATCACAGAGCAAGAGGCAATTGTGAGCATTGTTGACTGGTGACATATGGTGATATAGAACACGTTCAAATGAAACAAGACTCAGAAGTTTGATGTTCATGAAAAAAAAATAATACATACAGAAAGCATATCCACAGAGATATTGATGAAAAATTAAGCAGCAGAATATACCTGGGAGGGTAAAAATAATAATTCAACATAATGGAACAATAATAGAAATAGAATCACCAATAAAATTTTCTGAGTTGACGAACTGGAGAAAGAATTTGGGGCAGTCATAGAGAAAATCAGATGACAAAGAGACATTAGAAGAAAAACAAAATTCAATCAATTTGTAAAGAGCCTAATCACTTGTAAGATTATCTATCTCTGATGCTCTGCTCCCACTTAATCTTATTTTGAGGTCTCATCAGCCAGCTTGATGTACCCTACTGTTTTTCTACTCTTATAATAGAAATACTATCCAATAATTCAATAACATAAAATTAACTGCTGTGTCTTTTTCATACTGTGATAAGGGTGGACAAAGCACTTTGTTGCTTGAATAGTTCTGAACATTTTCCAGTCATAAAAGGCTTAAAATTTACTGGGATAACTGCATGATCAATGTAAATGAAAAGTTAATTACAAGTCAGAAATCATGATCAAGTTTTATGCAGCGGAAACTGCTGAAAGAAAACAGGCACCAAATATTTGTTTAAATGTTAATGGCATGTTTTGTTCAATAAAATAATATCCCAAAACCCATGGCAGTAACTAATTACTTACTTTTGGTAAGATCTTTCCCAAGCAAGAACCCTCTAGAACTGTTTTGATATGGTATATTCTTCTTCTTATGTTAATATTGATAAAACCTTCACTACACAAAGTGAGTAAAATTTCAGGAAGAGAAAGTAAGTTGTAGAGGGATTTTGGCATCTTTTTTTCACAGACAGAAGTTAATGAACTTCGCAGGACTGACTTTTAGAACACTACATCATTCTGGAGAGATGACCATTAAGAGCTTCTTGTGAGAGCAGGAGGTGTAGGAGGACAGTCAGTAAGAAGTGACCGGTCAGTGAAAAACCAGCATGAAGAATTTCTACAAAATGGAAATCTGGCCAAGCCCACACAGGTTTATTCCAGATTTAGCCACAATGTTTCATTTAATAGCATTTTTTCATACACCTTGGACAAGAGCTTCAAACTTTATCAAGGATTTTGGCTTCCAGCAGGACTGAAGGATTCTGTAGTTGGGGTTCAGCCATTCCAGAAGAAAATTCTTCACCATGACCATGTAATCTCAGGCATGGTGTTGGAGGCACTGTGCAGGTGCCTGGAAGATTGAGCACTTGCAAAAGATTCAGCACAGTCCAAAAAGACTGGATATCAGTTGAGAGTTTCTTAAACTTGAAACCTTCGTAAACTTACAGTTGAAAGCTCTGTGATGTTGCTGCAACCAGGTAGCTCCTCCTTACAGCTGGAACATTCTTTCCCACTCACTGACCCCCTCCAGCCTCGTGCACACTTTAGGTGTGCAGCCTGCTGCAGTTTCTCCCAGTTGGTCTATCCATCATAGGTAGTCACAGACTGCTTGCCAGGGTTCATCATGGAGAAGAAAGCAAGGACATTTTCACTCAGATCATGGTGCTTTCCACCACTGCTTGCCTTTCCCTTGACACCTGAAACCTGGCTTAAATCTCCAGCCTTAACATTACTGCTGTAAAAGCACACTGACAGCAATGTTGAGGGGTTGAAATTCTCAGAAGAAAGTCACAGTCTTTCTGAGACAGATGACAGTTTGATAAAATCATTGAAAGATAAATGAGTAAATATCTGTCAGGGTGACCAGGTCTGTGCATACTTCCTGTGTCTCTGGTTAGATATTCTCTGTATAATGGAAGGATTACTAACAAGACTAACAATTGAAGTTGGATTATTGATTTATGTCATAAAAGGCAGGGCTTTATCTGCTGTGTGACAAGGACAGGAGCAGAGATTGAGGGTTTGTGTGCTTTACTGCTTTCCTAAGCTAGGCACCATCATGGGGAGGGCAAGGGACTGTTTTTGTAATGACATCACTCATACAGACATGGAGAAAGAAGCCCTTTGGTCCTCCAGACAGGGCTAGACCCCACATCTTCACTGTAGTGATGAAACTGAGCATTGGTAATTTATAAAGTATATATATATTGAGATTTTTTTTTATTAATCTATGTTTGAAGAACTATAATCTTAAACTAAGCATTTACTCTGTTTAGCCAGACACTGGTGCTTCAGATTGTATTAAATAATGGACTTTACAGGGTTGACAAAAAATTAAAAAAAAATAAAATGAAACTAAATGAAATTAAATGTAAAATAAAATAAAATAAAATATTTTCTTGTTAAATAGTTTGTCCCTTTTCTTCCCCTCCAGTTAATATTAGTCACTGCTTGATTATACATATACTAAAATATATATTGAATGCATTTAAAAAAACATTCATTTGGATTTTTTTCTGTCATGAATTTATGTATGTCACTGAGGTGTTTTACAATCAATTTAAAACTTTAATTGCATCATTTTCTTTGGAAATAATACAGAAAATTTATATTACAAAGACAGATATATAGAGAGTTGAATTTGATTACACCAAATCCTGTATGCTGTGAGAGCTAATTTGGTAAAAGACAATAGAGCTGATAAAGGGAAAGACCATTTAATCTAGAAACACTCCTATCAATAGAAAATTTGATGTGCTTAAATAAAGATCAGAACCTATTTCAATTTATTTTTTTTTTCCAATTAGAACATGGAAATTTGCAAGCCAAGCTTATTTCTTTAATATCTTCTCACAGACCAAACTTCTCACAATACTCAGGTTTAGTACAGACAGACTGTCACTAGTTTGAATTGAATTTGTGATGCCATTCTGAGAAGACTATGAATTTGTTCTGGGGTAGACTTATTCTACTAAACTCCCCAGTCAGAATACAAATTTAGTAGAGTAATTTACAAATGACCACTTCAAGAAAGAATGACTAATTTACAAATGACCACTTCAAGAAAGAATGACTATACATGAACAGAATGGAAAACATCTTCTGATATTGAATATAATTTTGTATGATAGTTGACTTCATTGTCTGTTTGAATGAAAAAGTTCAAATTCTTTTGTAATGACAGACTAATCAATCCCTGAATGTTCTTTTTAATGATAATAAAGCAGAATTCAAAAGCTGTGTCTATAAGTTTATCAGATTTTTTTTTTTATCCCTTGTTGTTCTGTAACATATTATGTTCTCAGAGGCTATTATGACTATAGGTAGTGTTTTTCACTGACATATGTGGGATGCTTTCCATTCTGACATGTTTGTTGCAAATCTTGGTATTGTTAATTAAGAAAAAAAAAGAGAAAGAAGATTTTACTGTTTCTGTTTTTCTCTTCTTATTTAAGTGCTTTTTTAGCCATTTCCAGTTTCTATGAGGGCCAATGGATATACAAAAACATATACATACTTTTCTAATCTCTTGTTCATGATTGAAAAATCAATATCTTACATTTGAAAATGTGGGGTTTTTTTAAAAAATGAGAGTATTTCTGAAAGGTTTTTATATGTGTATGTGTATATACATACATACATACATATATATATATATATATATAACCAAATATGTACTTTTATTAAAATTGATTATTCTGTTTGCTTTCTGTCTTCCATACCCTTTTTATTTGTTTTTAGCCTATCATTTACACAGATAATGAAAGGAAAGCANAAGACAATAGAGCTGATAAAGGGAAAGACCATTTAATCTAGAAACACTCCTATCAATAGAAAATTTGATGTGCTTAAATAAAGATCAGAACCTATTTCAATTTATTTTTTTTTTCCAATTAGAACATGGAAATTTGCAAGCCAAGCTTATTTCTTTAATATCTTCTCACAGACCAAACTTCTCACAATACTCAGGTTTAGTACAGACAGACTGTCACTAGTTTGAATTGAATTTGTGATGCCATTCTGAGAAGACTATGAATTTGTTCTGGGGTAGACTTATTCTACTAAACTCCCCAGTCAGAATACAAATTTAGTAGAGTAATTTACAAATGACCACTTCAAGAAAGAATGACTAATTTACAAATGACCACTTCAAGAAAGAATGACTATACATGAACAGAATGGAAAACATCTTCTGATATTGAATATAATTTTGTATGATAGTTGACTTCATTGTCTGTTTGAATGAAAAAGTTCAAATTCTTTTGTAATGACAGACTAATCAATCCCTGAATGTTCTTTTTAATGATAATAAAGCAGAATTCAAAAGCTGTGTCTATAAGTTTATCAGATTTTTTTTTTTATCCCTTGTTGTTCTGTAACATATTATGTTCTCAGAGGCTATTATGACTATAGGTAGTGTTTTTCACTGACATATGTGGGATGCTTTCCATTCTGACATGTTTGTTGCAAATCTTGGTATTGTTAATTAAGAAAAAAAAAGAGAAAGAAGATTTTACTGTTTCTGTTTTTCTCTTCTTATTTAAGTGCTTTTTTAGCCATTTCCAGTTTCTATGAGGGCCAATGGATATACAAAAACATATACATACTTTTCTAATCTCTTGTTCATGATTGAAAAATCAATATCTTACATTTGAAAATGTGGGGTTTTTTTAAAAAATGAGAGTATTTCTGAAAGGTTTTTATATGTGTATGTGTATATACATACATACATACATATATATATATATATATATAACCAAATATGTACTTTTATTAAAATTGATTATTCTGTTTGCTTTCTGTCTTCCATACCCTTTTTATTTGTTTTTAGCCTATCATTTACACAGATAATGAAAGGAAAGCAAAAGAATAATGAAAAAAAAAAAAAAACCCAAAA
>VXBR01007323.1:775294-786297 GCA_013400215.1 Cisticola juncidis | reverse complement strand
AAAAAAAAAAAAATCAAAAAGGCAATATCTTCAGCCCATGCTGATAATCAAGTGATATAGTAAGCACTCTGGCTGCTAATGGAAAGACAACATCCCTAAATTAGAAATATCTCCTTATCTACTGATTCTTTTGTTATAAATTGATGGAGTTTACTTGGGTCACATTTTTAATACATGAAGTCTATGCTGCATTAGCTTTCTAATACACAGGTAACTTGGTCACAGATACCTTAACATAAAATGGTAAAGTAGAACTCATCTGGAAAAAAAACCCATCAAACAAAAATTTCACTTGATGTAATCTGAAATTGTGTTCTTTAACACTCTGTCCAATGTTAAGGCCATAGAATTATAGTTACACAAAAGTTGGAAAAGTCCTCTAAGAACATCAAATCTAATCATTAATATACTATTGTCATGTTCAGCACTAAACTGTGTCCAAGTGTGCTACATCCACATGGGGTTTTTTAACACTTCCACCACCTCCCTGGGCAAATTGTTAAAATGCCTGACCACCCTTTCAGTGAAGAATTTTTCCTAATATCCGATCTAAACCCCCTTGGGAGTAAGTTGAGACCATCTCCTCTTGCCCTGTCATTTTTTACCTGAGAGAAGGGATGGACTCCCACCTCACTACAACCTCCTTTCTGGTAGTTAATAGAGAAGGATAAGGTCTTTCCTGAGTCTCCTTTTCTCCAGGCTAAACACCTGCAGCTCCCTAGCTCCCTCACCCACTCGTCACAAAACCTGTGTCCTGGACCATCTGACAGTCCATGGAAAAACTCATATCTCTCCAGTTCAACAGAAATATTGCTGGGGAAATCATTCCCACTGTTTTGTTTTATACTATGTTGGGTTTTTTTCCTCCTCTGGTTAATCCTTAGTCTCTGCACTCATAACTGTGATCATACAATCTCTCAATCTTTCTGTTCCTAAGCTTTGCAAAGGAATATTTTTTACTTTCAAGATAATTTTTTTTATTATTCTTATTTCTAATAACTTAATTTAGGCTTATGATGACAGTCCAATTCATTAACCAGGACAAGGAATATCAATATTTATTTTTCTAATTTACAAGTTTAAAAATAGGGACATCTGTAATTTCTAAATAAATGCAGTTTTTCATCAGAAATTTAGTTGGGTTTTAGTATATTTATATCACCTTTATATTTCTGTTTTTTAAGTCTGTACTTTAAAATCTAGAAATATATTCTTACATGCTTTTAGACAGTATTTCCATCTTTTTTTGTGCAAAGTGGTTTGAAAGTGAAGGCGCACATAAATGTGTTATCAAAACGTCCCCATCATTTGATGGATCTTTTTGCACTTTGGTATTTTTTGGAAAAGAATAATTGATTCAATTCCAAATTTCTCTACGGCCAACTCCCCAAAATCCATTTCTCATTCCCATGCTCTTTTTATCAGTTAGCTTTTCTCCTGCCTCTAGCTTCCACAAATATATTGAGATCAAGAGTTTGACATTTATACTAAAATGTTAGCCTAAGAGTGGTAAGTTGCACTGCCTGGGTGAAAACCTCTATATTTAATTTTCCAAATGTTATTTATTCTGGCTTTTTTGAGCTGTGACTCCTATAATCATTGCAACAAATTTTTCTTACTTGGGATTTTCAGAACAATATAATAGATGCTGTCAATAGGCAAACTGCACATACACGGAACAAGGACTACTGTGCTTTAAGGCAAAGTCTTTTGTTAAGTGCTCATGCAGAGCACAATACCCCAGAAGGCACATGGTGGGGAAATTTGACTGCTGACATGCAGTTTCCAAGAGTTTCCAGTTGTTGAGGTCCGGAGTGCACAAATTTTTCATATTCTTTCAGAGAAGACAGCATGGACTCACGGAGACAGACATTCCTTTCCACCCTAATGTAAGGGGAGAAGATCTGGTCATCTCTCCATTTCCATCTCCTTTTGAGATGGTACATGACAATATGCAGTAAACAATAGTTCACATTGACCTACAAACCTATTCAGTGATGTTCTAGCAATCCCTATGCAATGCACAGGAAGTCTCAAATACACTCATAAGCATATTATCCTTAAAAAGTATGGTCAAAATGCTGCGTAATAAATAAAGAAATAATAATAATAATGACTAATAATGATAATAATAAATAATGTCATTCAGCGTGAAAACTGAGCTCGCTAACATCTCCTTACTTTCAGGAATGATTAGTGCTTGAATTGAACACCCTGATCAACTCAGAACTTTCCCTTGATGTAGATTATATACAAAGTAGCTGGTGTTTTGCTTGATTACTGTAGCAAAATCATATACAGGGATGGAGTTAATGTGCACTTTCCAAGTATTATGATAGGCAGTAAAATATTTGTTATCATTAAATCCACAATTCAAATTAAGTTGTTCTTTGAAGAAGTATATAGTTGACCTTGCAAGAATAATAATTTGAAGAAAATTCTTGTTGTTTCAAGACAAATATAGAAAAAGTTTTCTTAGAAATATAGAAAAA
Source organism: Cisticola juncidis (assembly GCA_013400215.1). NCBI lineage: Eukaryota > Metazoa > Chordata > Aves > Passeriformes > Cisticolidae > Cisticola > Cisticola juncidis. The sequence goes on along the minus strand of VXBR01007323.1, from coordinate 783,805 downwards.
CAGAGGTTTTAAAAACTGTTTGTACAATCTCCCTACCTCCTTGTTTTCTTATAACACACTATTTTCATATGTGGTCTTTGCTTTCTTTATGTAGACAATAATGTTTGTGGGGTGTCAATGTGCTATGTACAATATTAACCATACAAACACAGATTTTAACCATACAAAAAAGGAAAAAGCTTATTTTCTTTATAATCCAAAATTAAAAAAGCTTCTGTATCTACAGAGTAAGTTTTTTTTTTTCTTATAAATATGATGTGGTTTAATAAATAAATCCTTTTATGAGAATCTTCACAATTTCCTGAAGATTTCCTCCTTACATGAAACAGGAACAGGTAATGCTCTACCCTCAAAAAACAAAAACAAACAAAACAAAAACAAAACAAAAACAAAACAAAAAAACCCTCCTGTCCCCAGCTCAGAAAGTTGTCAAAATAGATACATATATATATTTCATTTAAGCTTCACTTTGATGTTTCTTGTACAGATGCTAAAGGAATAATGATGAAAATCTTTCTTTCCAGTGTTATGTGGATGCTTGAGCAGTAGTTAGACTGGAAAAAGTAGGATTCATATGATACTATTTCCCAATCCTTCAGAAGAAAGTTGTGCAAAAACAAGCAAGCAAAACAAAAACAACAACAACAACAACAAAAAAACCACACACCAAAAAAAAAAAAAAACCAACCCAAAACTTAGAAAAAATCCAATTTACAACAACAATAAAATAGACTAACAAAACACTAAAAACCAAAACCAACTGTAACAAAAGCTGAATTGTTGGTTTGGATGTCAATTTTGCTTGGAAATTAGGGAGGTTTTCAAGTGTGATATTTCTAACATTAGCTTCCATAGGGTGAATATATTGAAATAAAAAACAATCTTACCTGGGAAAGCAGCTGTGGCATAGAATTTTCTTTAGATCTTCACAGGATAAAAACCAAACCAAAACCAAAACAAAAACAACAAAAAAAAACCCACTGACTAATGAGACATAGTGATGGTTATCGATTTCAACACTTTCAGTCAAACATTGTAGCTTTTTTTTACAAAACAAAAATAAAAATCTAACACACCATACTATTAGTTACACTGACACACTTTTCTGATCTTTCTTTTTAAAAGGGGTCTACAGCTATTTCCTCATGCTAAGAAGCCACCCCCTTACTATTTTTCTTTTCAGGAATGAGTCTCATGGTTTACACACACAATTTAACAGCAGTTAGTATTGTTATATATTATGCATATTTTATAGCATGAATCCAGAGATAATAATTTAACAAGAGAATACAATAAAAAAGCAGGACTTTATCTTACTGTGAATATTTGAAATAGGATTTGTAATTACTATTTCCTTTAGGAGATATAAATATTAAAGCTACGCTAGTCGCACAGACTGTTCTTATGACAGTGTTATGTATATAAAACTCAACATTTATTTTATTTCCCAACATATTTCATGTAAGGTATCTAGAAGGGATGGGCAGATGCTAATGGCATCTGGCCCAGATCAGACACATAGACACTACTACCAGGATGTTCAGTTGGTCTGTTCCTGCTAGCTAGAGAAAGCACACTGGATCACCCTGGCCCCAGAAGATTATTTGATACGTATTGTATAATCAGAGCCACGAGTTTGGATTATTATTCTGATTTAGGCTGCAGTGACCAGGTGTAAGACGTGAATGGTTGGCAAGCATCCCCAAGCAGCCCGAGTCACCTGATTTGCATTATGTTTATTTTGGCTGAGGTAGAGTTAGTTTTGTTCACAGTGACTGTATGGGCCTCTGTTTTGAATTTGTGCTGAACACAGGGTTGATAATACAGAGATGTTTTTGTTGTTGCTGAGCAGGGCTTACACAGAGATGAGGCCTTTTCTGGTTTTCTTGTGGCCATGCTGGTGATGAAGTTGAGGGTGCATGGGAGGTTGGGAGGAGACACAGCTGGGACAGGTGACTCTGAAGGGATGTTCCATACCATATGACTTCATGCTCAGCATATAAACTGGGATGAAGAAGGAAGATTAGGGGGATGTTTGGAGTGATAGTGTTTGTCTTGCCACGTAACCATTACGAGTGATGGGGCTTTGTTACTTTGCTTGTGTGTGCAGCTTTTGCACTCCCTATTAAATTGTCTCTATCTCAATGCATGAGTTTTCTACCCTAAATTATTTTATTCTCTCCTCCACGCCACTGGTGGGAGACTGAGTGAGCAGATGTTTGGTACTTTGTTACTAGCCCAGCAAATCACGACAGTATCTTACTCTTGCTTTTCCTGTTTCTTGACCTTACATTCTGTTGCTTAATATCTCTCTTTCCTTGCCCTTTTCTGTTCCCAAATAACCAGTCCATTAATTCCAATTTTGCTTTGTCTGTGTCCAAATTTGGTTTATCTAGTGCTGATACCTAGACCATCCCTTACTTACTCAGTGTCACAGATGGAGTTATTGAGGCATTGCCTGCCTTGCTGCTCTCCAGAAGGTCCACAGTGCTGCCATTCAGCTGCCTGGGATGTTTCATCATTTCTCATTTTCTCAAACCTCTCCCTTAGCCACCCTCCCAGTACCTCAGAGTGTTAGCTGCATCTCTTGTAAACTTCTCACTCTTTTATTTATGATTTCCAGCAATCTCTTGTTTTACATCTGGCAGATTCTCCCGTCTTGTTTAGTTAGCTTAATCTCAGGTGTGTGCTGAGTCAGTGCCTCAGACAATTGCTTTTAAACCTAGCATAAACATCTACATTCAAGCACCAGGGGAAAATCAACCAGCCAGTCAACCAACCAACCAAACATGCAGAACTGTATTTTAAAATATAGGATTTTTAATTTAAATACATCTATAATTTAAATCTGACAACAGATATTTACAAGACAAACTAAACTAGTTAGCAAGCAATTATTTAGGATAGTTAATATTGTTATGTATGTTATTACAATTTATTAGTAATAAGAAAAATAAGTTGTTCTTAATAAATTTATAAGTTGAAACATTTGGATTTCTTTTAATAAATACAGAGATAGTTTTTGTCTCATTCAGTTTCTACTTTATCTTTTGACTTTCCTTTTGCAAGCTAAAAAATGGAGAGACTTTTTCTTCTTTCAGGACAGACTGAGGATGAATCAAATCAAGAATTTTCCAAGACATAGAGCTTTCATGCATTAGTGAAGTAAAATTCAAACTGGATTCAATTAATAATATATGACACACAACTTTTTCTTCAATGTTAAATTAAAATATTGTAGGGAAAATAGAGAAATGTTTAAGAAAAAAACAACCCTACTTTCTTTACATGTTCAGGCATGTAAAGCAATCATTGTTTTGATACAGTTTGATTATTTTCTAGAACTCTATACATACTGAGATGAGATACATGGGGGGTTTTTCAGTAAAAAAAGAAAGATTTGAAATAAAGAACTGTTTATATTCCATGAGGCTGACACTGTAGTGGTCTTAGACACTGTTTTACTGGAATGTAACAAATCTAAATTCATTAGTGTTAGTAAATTAGTCCTGGACTGTAAGTCTTAAAACAATAAGTTAAAAAAATGAACTTCCTTTAAATCAATTTGATTTTGTATTATATTTATATTTTTCCATAATTTTGTTTTAATTTTTGTTCTTTTGATTATATTTCTGATTTATTTTTATTCCTAAACTGTTGAATTCCTATACTATTCTTTTAAATAGTTATTTTTCTTCAATAGGATTTTAATTTGGTAATTTCTTTCATAAACTATAATTCAACAGAAGTCAAAATTTGAATTATTTTAGTTACTAGTAATTCCATATGTAATATATGACCTTTTTCTAGTTTCTTAGAGATATCCAACCTACTTGTCCTATTTCCTCCTTGTATAATCCCAACAGTGTAAATTTCCATGAGTTGTGTTGTTTTTTGTTTTGTTTTGCTTTTTGTGGATTGTTTTTCCCTACTTTTAACAAAAGAGCAAATCATAGTATGTAAATATTCTAAAGTGAGGAAATTGAATTTTATGGCAAATGGGCAGTCCATTTAAGCAGCTAAAGAGCCTACCAAACACTGACCTATCTAAGAATTAACATTCAATTAGCTCTTGAACTATTTTTTTTAAGTATTGAAAGGCCAAAACAGTAAAAGGAGCAGTGCCATAAATGGGTAATTAAAGTGCAAACTGAGATATTCCTGTAACTATATTTAATTACCCCACTAATGTTACAAAAATTAGTTAAATGGAAAAGAATAAAGATTGAAAAAGCCAAATGTCATCTAAGATGTCTGAATTCAATAATTTTAGCTCAGACAATGTCTCCTTGGCAATTATTGCAAGCTTAAAATATGTGTCTGAAATTCACTTTCTTAGTTATTTCAGAAATATAAACTTCAAAAAGATTATGCAATTTCCTAATTAACTTCTGGAATTTTTAATTTAAAATATTGTAAGTGCAAACATAGTTTTATACTTTAATATGAACAAATAATAAAAGAGAAATCACGATAAGCTGCATACAAGACTTTGAATGGAAAATTGCCTGATATAATAAAAATCTAAAATACTGGTTTACGATGTAAGCTTAGTACCAGTGCCAATAATGTTAACAGTTACGTTGTAAGAAAACAATCATATGACCTTTTATTCTAGGTACTTGTATTCACTGTGTTGTAAATGAACCATAACTGTGGCTGGAACCAAATTTACTTTTCCACATGGAGATCTGGTTTATCTCAGTTTCAGTGCAAGAAAATCATTCAGCATTTAAGAAATACAATTTCTTAAAATGAAAGCCTTAAAAAAAATTCTGAAGTCTGTTTTAGTCTGCTGTTCTGTGAGATTTGGTTGGATTTGTTTTGGGTTTCTTCTTGTTTTTACTTTTTACAGACAATAGAATCCTCCTCTGCTATTTTATTCTTTCCTGTACTAGTGGTTAAATGGCAATTATATGTTTAAAAATGCTAATAATTCTTTTTCTCATTTATATCTAATAATAAGCACACATTATGAAGTGGATTTTGACTTTTGGCTTTCCTTGTTAAAAGTGGTAGAATTTTTTCCATAATCTAAACTTAAACTTCAAGACTTTGAATTTCATGTCATCTGGGATAGTGATATTAAAAGAATCCTGTTCTAACTAATCAAGGCACTTCATTCTCCCCTAATCCTTCTAATCCACAGTAAAATAAAGAATATTCACAGAATCTTTCATAATAAACCCATTTAACCCATATTTAACCCATTATTCCGTATAGTTTCCTGTTCTTTTTTGAACATGTTTCACATACTTTAACATATATTTCTGATGATATGGATATGCAGTTGCAGCTTACCCACATGATATTTTTGACTAATTCTGTGAACTATTGGAATTTGTGATGACTTGCTCTAAAAGATGAGGATCAAACATTGTATGGGAAGACATTAATTCATCTCTATATATAGCATAAAGTGGTTTTCTGTTCACAAAGAGCATAGCACAGCTGCCTAGATAAATTAGGACAGTGGTTGGGTAAAGTGTTTTTGTGAATCATCATTCAGAAACATTGCCAAAGAAAAGATATTGATGCTAATGAACCAATAATGTGTGCAAGTGAGGTAATTTGCCTGAACTACTAATTTACATCCTGGGTTAAATCAAAGACATCATAAATTGTTTGTATTGTCTTTTTCAATTTCTTTTTCAAATTGTTTTCCATAAAGCATTACTAATAGCTATTTTTTTATCAAATAATTTTTAATATAATGGATAATTTATCTTAATTGACAATTCAACATTTTCTTTTTTAAGCAAGTAATTTATTTAATTTTCTGATAAAACCTACTTCCATAAAATAGGAAAAAAAAATCAAAACCAAAACTCCATAGCTTATAATTTTACTCTGTATGAAAAGCAAAATATTGCAAGTGAATTCCCCCACTGCTGCAAGTAGATCACAGTTGCAGCAAAGGTGGCTGACAGTACTCTGGGCTGCACTGGTAAAAACATCATCAGCAGGTCAAAGATTATCCTTCTCTTCTACCCCCCACTGCTCAGGCCACATATGAACTGCTGGGTGCAGGCCTTGGCTCCCCAGTGCAAGGGAGACCTGGATATACCAGGGCCAGTCCAGCAAAGGGTCAGGAACATGATTTAGGTCTTGGAGCATGTGTGATGTGAAGAGAAATTGAGAGAGTTTATTATCACATATCACTGTGTTTAAATACCCTGGGGGTGGGAGTAAAGAAAACAGTCAGACTTTCTCAGCCGTGTCCAGTTAAGAGACAAGAGGACATGGGAACGAACTGAAATGCAGGAAATACCACTCAAATTTGAGAAAATAATATTCTTACTCTGAGGGTTACTAAGTGCTGGAGCATGTTGACCAGAGAGGCTAGAGATTCCATTCTACTAAATACTCAATCCCTAACTTGACACAGCTTGGGGTAATTTACCTTGGATCAATATGCTTTCAGCAGAGGGGTTGGACTAGACAACTTCCACAGTTTCCTCTCAACTTCAATGTTTTTGACATTCTGTGAAACTCCTCTGCACTAAAAATAATGAATTTTCAGAGCAGAAAACTATTTTTTTCTATTTATTGGGTAATTTGTTGTTGCAACTCTTAATATATAGTTAGAAATATGTACATGTGAGCAGGTGTCCAAAATTCAGACCTTTAGAAAGATTTACAGCAAGCTAAAAAATGTCATATGATACTGGTCCTTCATATCCGTTCCCATGCTTATTACTTTATTTTTGAAAGCTTTTGTTTCATGCACCAGTGGTTCAAATAATATCACTGAGCTTTGTTTACCTAAAAGATAGCTGTGAGCTAGATTTTGAATCTTTAGAGCACTAGTCATTTTTTTAGGAGTTAGGTACCTTCACAATGTAATTTATTCAGTCTAAATAATTATGTCTAAGTTAGTGAAGATGTGCCTATCTTTTTCCATTAACAATAGAGAGACTACAAAGCCTAGGCAGTCAAAGAGTAACAGGCCTGTAGCTTTTATATGGATGATATAATGTGAGATGAACACAGAACAAGACATCAGGATAAGTCAGTAAAGTGCCCTACTTAAATTTGTATGCGGATGTGGGTGTAATGTCAAAGGCAAAATGTCTACAAAATCTTACCGTGCTTTCACTGGGAACAGATACTCTGGGCTCAATTTAATTGTGCCAACCAAATATTCAGTATTATTTGATATACTGAGGGCATCTGAGACATCCTCAAAGAATTTGCAGGCATTTTATGGCACATACACAGTTCGATAATCCATGCCATTCTGGAGACCAAGCATCTCACAAGGAGATTCTCTGGGAGCTTGTATTGCACCAGATACCTCTGTCTGCATGACTGAAAGCAGCCTGTCAAAAGAACCAAGCATTCATGAACCATGTCACAGCATTAATGAACTTGGTTCAGAATATGCTTAAGTTACTCTGTGTGTACTTGTATTTTAAAATACACATCCATGTATATTATTGAAATTCTGAACAAGCTATTCATCTGAAACATCAAACTCTAGGGAGGAATGCAAAACTGAAAAAAGGGCAAAGTGACATTATTTAGCATATTACATGTTGGACATGAATATAAACTTTTGACACAATAATATCTTGAAGAACATTTAGAGAAGAAGTGTTATCAATTATTTAAATCTTATACTTTGTATCTGTCACAGAAGAAGATATTTCCATTAATAAAACAAATGAAAAAATATGCATCTAGATCTGCCACATCACCTTTCAAATGTGGCTTGTGGTTTATCAGAGTAGGGGAGCAGATTTGCTTCTATATTATTTTTGATTGGGTTATTTTGTGTTTGTTGGGGTTTTTTTTTGGCATAAGTAGCAGAAACATAAAATATATTTATTTTATATTTACATCATATTTTTCTAATGTAATATATTATACATAATATTTTATAATAATTTCAAACTCTAGTTAAGCACAATACAATTAAACAAGGGATACTGTTTTTTTAAAGTGAAGGTTTTTGACATATCTCCCACAGGTTTATCGTGGTGTTTATGCCTGGAAACTTATTTCTCCAAAGCCAGTGGGGAATCTTGCTTAAAAATGGAAAACACAGTGTGTCTCTTAGCTGTGCAATGATCATATCATTCTTATCCACTTCTTTCTCATTCACTTAGTGGTGGATGGCTTGTTATTTTGTCATTACTGAAGGAAAATATGCTGCACTATATTTCCTATGATATAATGGAAGATATATTGTATATTATGTTAAATTATCTTAATAAAAAGTAAATAATTATAATAAATTTAATTTTGATTTTTTTTAACTCCAGAAATTTGGGGTCTCGCAAGAGCAATCCTTGTACAGAGATTTTGAAGACATAGCTTGTAGTAAGTACTTTTTTTATATACATGTGCATGTGCACATATAAATCTTCCCCATTGTCTTTTTATATGGTTCAATAAGTCTCAGTCTGACTATTGGAAATACTCCCCTTTTTCCACAACTGCCACTATGCCACAGGCCCCAGAAACACTATGATTAAAACAACAAACAAAAAAACCAAAACAAAACAA
>VXBR01007323.1:727409-766747 GCA_013400215.1 Cisticola juncidis | reverse complement strand
GGGGTGGGCAGGTGGAGGGCTGGTTTGAAACAAAGAAGAAAAAGAAGTTTACCTTCTGCAGAGTTCATAATTCCCTGATCTCCGTTCTGTGTATTAGCCACTTGACAACTTCCAATTTCCAAGCAAGAATAAATATTTTATTTTCAAAAGAAATTTAAACCAGAATCCATATTTTTCTCCACTGAGTGGAAACTGGAATGTTCTTGCTCGATGACAGATGGCAAAATCAGTATCTGTGTACTCCCACTATAATTTACAAATGCAAAAGTGAAGGAAAAAATCAGAACCTATTATAAATTAGTCATTATTTTTTCCATTTTGTTTCTAGATGCTGGTTCAAGTAGCCAAAGAATAAATTTAAAACCATCTATGAAAGGGCAGTTATGCAAAAAAGACTAGTGTGTGAGCATTGAGCTGATTGCAAAACAAGGATGCAATTTCATGCCTTTACAACTAACTTTCAAAAAAGGTGTAATTTGAATTTCACACTTGTCAGCAGTGATTATTATCTAGCTTAGCCTTTTGTTGGGTGAAAATATTTTGCCACTGGATTCATAAGTTTGTGAAAGATTCTGTCCTTCTGACATTAAGTTCAGTTTTGACAGTCACTTCTGATTAGCCCTGGCCCATGAAAGTGTGTTAGATATAACCCCATTAGTTTACCAGAGTGGTTATTTTCTGTTTATCTTCTCTCTTTCAAAGCAGAAATAGCACATAGATTTTCTTTCATAAGGAGGAAATCTTCAATCCTTATTTATGACACTCTTTGAGTACCACCAGTCCAGTTGGACTACTTGTCATTCCATGTTCTCTCAGCCTGAGTTAGAACTTATGTGATAACTACAATTTTCTTACATTTTTACTTTATATTTTTACTTTACATTATATTGTATTGTCCAGGTGTTTCAGCAACCATTACACTTTATTTAAAACCAGTCAATACCATTAATATTGCCTTAAGAAGCAGAGAAGGAACTAATAGCCTCAACAAAAGTATGCAATGCTGTTTGAAACCATGACCAATATGCATCTGTGATGGTTTGGTAGATAAAACAAAATAAATGGGCATCTCTTCTGAAGTTACAGATAAAACAGAGATGGGCTACCAAAGGATTTAAAGTGGCCCTGTGAAGCTACATGGACCCAAATAAACAGCTCTGTCCTGCTCTCCAGTGTAACCATTTTAAGGTGACAATATCATACAGAGAAGTCATTTCATTGATCCTGAAGATAAAGCCCTCCCTAAGGGATATATGACTAATATTCAACTTTCATGAAAGCAATATTTCCTTTGATTACTTCGAAATAATACTCATCAAATCAGCCAATTATTTTCATGGGTTTTATTTTTTTTTTGTTTTTAATTATAGATCACCTACCAAGACCCTGTCAATTATATTCTTTCCAGAGTCTGCAAATTAAAAGAAAAAAAAGAAAAAAAAAAAAAAAAAAAAAAAAAAAAAAAAAAAAACATGAGCCTCAAGAAGCCAAAACCTGATCAAAACCTGATTAGAATAAAAATGTAATTAATTCAGTTACAATGTTCTGTTTGCAGCTGTATTTTCAGACTTCACAGTTTTAAGTCTATCAAGTATTTACCATTTGATTTTGCATTATGCAAGTCTCTTAAGTCAAGTATATTGCAATATGTAGTAGAATATATAACAGCAATGTAAATATATTATATTAAAACTACTAAATTTATCAACCAGATATATTATTTTAAAAGAAAATAGTCAATTACTTCAGTAGATCCATTCTCTCTACTCTGATTTTGATTTTTATAAGTTCTAATGCCCCACTGTACAATTAATTTTCTCTATCACTCTTTTTTGTTGTTGTTGTTTTAATCAACTTGAATATTAGGTCAATATTTTTTGCAGGTCATCTCCAAATTGGTCAGTGCTCTGATTTTTTTTTCCTAACACACTTAAGCCCCTTATTGTTATTACTTGTTATGACAGACTGGAAGGATTGCTGGCTTGAAGCATTTTGGGTGGGTGAGTGTGGAGGAAGGCACATGCCAGGCCTTGCTCTGGTGAGATGATGCTCTGCCCTGCACACCCCACACCCCCCAGGCCTGTACCCAGCCCTGCAGTGGCCACCAGTTCCTGGCACTCCAGGGCAAAGCTCCACACCTGCCTCTGGAGCCCCTGTCCCAGCTCCTGAGTGGCCAAATGACCCCAAATCCCACCTGGGGACAGGGCTCAGGAAAGCCAAAGCACAAGGTAAGTTAATTTCTTGACTGTACATCCTCTTGGAATTTCTATCAACTGAACAACCCTGAAACCAGGACTGCCATCAGCTATACTTGCTCTTTTCTATATCTTTTCTGTATTCCGCTCTTTGCTTTCTGCTTCTAATTTCCTCCTCTTGGAATTTGGAATGAATTAAAATTGAATGGGCTTGAAGTTTTGAATGGGCTAAGTTAGTGCTTTGTGAACTGCTTTATATCAATTGAAAGCTGCTCTAAACTTTTGACAAAGGTCTTCCATTTTCTGAAGTTGCCAGTAAAGATTTTTGGGTTTTGACCTCTTGAGAATGTCTTAAAGGTATTTCTCCTGTGTATCTAGCTCGAAGTGCATAAACCACTGTAAGCCATATTAAGAGTCCCACTGAGTGAGTTTTCTGGGACCTTACATTAGTATTGATTATTTTTCTATATATATCTACCAGGGGAGTAATGTTAGATGTACAATATTATTCTGGCTGTTATTTTTAAGAAGTCTTTCCCAAAAAATCTACAGAAACTTTCCTTCTGTGCTCCTTTCCTGTCTCTCCATTCTTCCAAACATTAAATCTTAATCTTTACTGCTCTTATTTTTCCTCTTTTCTGTTTGGTATTTTTATCAACGTTTTTTACCATTTCTTCGGGTTTTTGTTTTTTTTTTTTTTTTTAAGTTTTATACATTGAAGTGTTCTTGGGAGCCAAGGCAAGAGAAACCAAAAAATTGAGGTCTCGTGAGTATATAAGGACAGAAATGAAGTCTCACTAATTATAAATAATTTTGATCATTTAAAAAAGCATGTGTACCTGGTCACCAAAATATTTTTTATAAAACAAAATGTACATTGTTCCAACAGTCAGTATTAATCTAATATTTTACAAGTTTCAGCTGTGCCCAAAGGATTGTAGAATGCAGACTTTATACTTTGAAAAGGAACTGAAAAAATAAACACAACTGGGCTAAGAAGTCTTACCTTTTCTTCTGTAAAAGGAAGTTGTTTAAGAATCTCCAAGTCAAAGATGTGAATGAAATTGGCCATGCCATTCAGATGCCAAATACTGAGAGCTGATCTACTTTCTGCTCCCTCATTTGTGACATATCTTTATTTGAGTTGTGGAACATTTATAACCCCAAGAAATAACTAAGTTTATTTCTTAATTAATATAGCATTTGGTGCAATAAGATCCTGAAGGACATTTCTTTACAAGTGCAAAAGGACGCTGCATTACACTTGGCTTCTGTTTCCATTTAACCCACAGAACTGTGAGGAGTTAATCAGTTAAAAATAATCACCTTAGGTCATGCACAGAGACAAGGGGAAAAACCATATATGTTACATATTTTAAAATAAAGGTAGTGTATCTGGCCCTGAGAAAAAATATGACACATTTGCATATTATATTTCCCTTAAAAATTGTTTATTAGAGTTGTAACTTCTAAGACTTAATAATATCACTTGTATTATCAAACGTTTTTTTCTGCCAAAGTCACTGCTCTCTTTGCCTTTCTTTAGAGCAAACATTCAAAGTTATTTTTTGTTTTAATAGCAATTGATGTCAATGTCAGCTTTAAAGTTCATGCAAATTAAAAGGTAGACATGGTATGACTCTCAGCTCTAAAGTTTATGCAATTTTTTAAGTAGACACATTTTTCTTTATGTTATTGACTTCATGTTTATGTTCTTTCTTTTTGTTGATGACTTTTCCACAAAATGGGTTCTTCAGGTCACCTTTTGCCTCTAGTGTTTGCAAATGTGATATAAATAGATATATATGAAGATAACAAACACTTCAAAACAACATTTTAGAGTAGTAGATATAAATACCTGATAGGTATGGGAGCTCAAGCAGATGCAGTAACATCATGGAATTTCATAATTTTTTTCCTTTAAATTTGCAATTGTGCAATCTTACTATGAAACAAATTTTAACCCTATTTTTAAAAATTATATAACTTAATAATAAATCCCAGCTTTTTCCTTTTTTAGCTTCATTCTGGAAAAATAATTTGCTTGCAGTGACAATTGCCTGTGTTTTCAGTGTCTCATTTAGTTCTAAGCAATTTGCAGTTTTGATGGTTTGGACAGTGTAAAATGTCCAAGGCTACATAGGGTCTGTAGAAGAGTGTAAAGATTGTTTACTTATTTACTAAAATTTATAGGTGGAATTGAATTGATTTTTTAATTGAAGTGAGAAACTTACATAGGAAGGGGAGAGAGCAAGACAAAATGGGGCTTTTTTTGGTTTAAAAAGGATTGGGAGGGAAAGATATCACAGGGCATAAAACTGTGAGGAAAATGCTCCAGTTGGACTCAACAGTTATTACTGTTAGTTTTGGGGTTTTTTTTATAAAACACTTCTCTTATCAATGGAGTGGAAAATTCTGCACAAACAAATTTACAAATTCAGAAAAAAAAAGTAATTAATATTTAAATTTTATATATAAATTTTATATATATACATTTTATATAAAATAATATAATTTAAATATATATATTAAAAATGAGAAATTGGGCGATTGAATGTGAAAATAATGGAAAATCACAAAATCACAGAATGATTCAGATTGAAAATGATTGCTGTGGTTCATTTGGTCCAAATTCCCANTATATATGAAGATAACAAACACTTCAAAACAACATTTTAGAGTAGTAGATATAAATACCTGATAGGTATGGGAGCTCAAGCAGATGCAGTAACATCATGGAATTTCATAATTTTTTTCCTTTAAATTTGCAATTGTGCAATCTTACTATGAAACAAATTTTAACCCTATTTTTAAAAATTATATAACTTAATAATAAATCCCAGCTTTTTCCTTTTTTAGCTTCATTCTGGAAAAATAATTTGCTTGCAGTGACAATTGCCTGTGTTTTCAGTGTCTCATTTAGTTCTAAGCAATTTGCAGTTTTGATGGTTTGGACAGTGTAAAATGTCCAAGGCTACATAGGGTCTGTAGAAGAGTGTAAAGATTGTTTACTTATTTACTAAAATTTATAGGTGGAATTGAATTGATTTTTTAATTGAAGTGAGAAACTTACATAGGAAGGGGAGAGAGCAAGACAAAATGGGGCTTTTTTTGGTTTAAAAAGGATTGGGAGGGAAAGATATCACAGGGCATAAAACTGTGAGGAAAATGCTCCAGTTGGACTCAACAGTTATTACTGTTAGTTTTGGGGTTTTTTTTATAAAACACTTCTCTTATCAATGGAGTGGAAAATTCTGCACAAACAAATTTACAAATTCAGAAAAAAAAAGTAATTAATATTTAAATTTTATATATAAATTTTATATATATACATTTTATATAAAATAATATAATTTAAATATATATATTAAAAATGAGAAATTGGGCGATTGAATGTGAAAATAATGGAAAATCACAAAATCACAGAATGATTCAGATTGAAAATGATTGCTGTGGTTCATTTGGTCCAAATTCCCAGCTCAAGCAAGGCCACCCTAGAGCACAATGCTCAGGGTTGCAACCAGATGGTTCTTGAATATCTCTAGCAAAAATTAATATTTAATTCCTATAATATTTATTATATATTGGCTGTGGCCTGCATTTGTTAATTTGATAACAACAGATTTTCAAGAGGCTAGATTTCTCTTTTGGCTTTTTTTTTTTTTCACCACACAAATCTGGCATCCCAGCAGCAGAAAAATAAGTGACTAGGGTGAACAAGAAGTCTGAAATAGTCTGGCAAAACTGTGAGTTTTGTCTGACATAAAGAACTAACCTTTCACTTTCAAAGTTTGAAGTACCTCTGCAGTAAAGGTGTTGAATTTTACAAAGTTAGTCAGGAAGCCTGGCCTTTCACAATACACCCAGAAAAGGAAGGATGTTGGCAGTTATCTTCAAGAGTTCACCTCTTACTTGCTTTCAAAGTTCTGTTTTTCTGTTCTGCACATCAAGCAGGGCTTCAAGCCAGCAAATATTTGTGATTTAATAATTCTCTAACAGGCAGTCAGGGGCCCAGCTCAATCAGGAGGTGTCAGAATACAACAGAGTAAACACAAAAGAAACACCAAGGAGAAAGACTTGTCATACATCATCTTTATTAAAATTAATTTAATTTAAGAGGTGTTTGGGTTGGGATTTTTTAGGTATTATATAATCAAAGCAGTACTTATTACATTGGCAAATCTTGTGAAGCTCTTCATATTTTCTTCACAAAGTTCAGTAAAAATTTAGTATCTTTGCTGTCATGATTTTCATTTTCATGACATAGATGCCAAAAACACAAATCAAATATTCTGAAAACTGCTTCTAACTATGAAATAGCATTTCAGCTCCAAGTGAAAGAACTTAATGCTCTGACATATATGCATTTATGATCTAACAATATTTTTACAAATAGAAGCAAACTCTCATTGCAATTAAATTCCACACCGTTTGTAATACCATCATATCAAATTTACTTCATATTTCTTTGTCTTTTCCAAGAAAACATACAAAGATGAGGGATCTTACTTGAATAACAAAGGTCATAGAAGCATAGACCTTAAAGATCATCTAGCTGTACCTCTCTGCCATAAGTAGGGACACCTTCTACCAGACCAGGTTGTTCAAAGCCCCATCCAACCTGGTGTTGAGCCCTTATGGTTCAAGGTCAGCAGATATAAAAAAGTCTCAATCAATATAATCTTAATAGATTTTCACATTTGTAAAAAAAAATATTTTTATACTTAATGACATCATTTTTTTTTATCTGTATAACCCTTAAAAAAGCAATAAAATGACACATTGAAATGCATTGTAAATAATAAAAAAAATACTTCTCAGGTACTCTTTAGAGCAAAGAATGTACTTATGCTAACCTCTCAGCATAGAAACAGCCTAATAAAAAGCTGATTTGGATTACAACATGTAAGGATCACTAGCAGAAAATCAAAATAGTACTGAGAGATCTGCATTACTGGACTGGTAGATGAAGAATGAGAAGAACCAACTCTCAGTTTATGTCTGTATCTCCCTGTGTCCCCAATTATCATAGTTTAATCAAAGGCAGCAACTAAGTTTCATACAGTTGCTCTTTCACTCCCCACTCCCTGGCAGGATAGGTATGAGAATAAGAAAAAAGTTCAACCCACATGTTAAGGTAGAGCAGTTTAATAATTTAAATAAAGTAAAATACAATAACCATAATAATTATAATAGCAGCAGTAATAGTAATCATATTAGGAGGAGGAGGAGGAGTAATGAAGAGAAGAGAGAGAAATAAATCCCAAGAGAAAAAAGTTGTGCACAATACAGTTGCTCACCACCAGCTGATCAATGCCCAGTCAGTCTCTGAGCATTGCTTGGTGCCTCCCAGCCAACTCCCCCCGAGTTTATACACTGGCCAAGGTGTTGTACAATGTGGAATTTCCCTTAGGCCAGCTCACATCAGTTGTCCAGGCTGTGTTCCCTCATGGTTTCTTGTGCACCTGCTCACTGATAGAGCACGGAACTTGGGAACTCCTTGACCTATAGTAAGCACTGCTCAGGGACAACAAAGCCTCACTGCATTTTCAACATAATTCTCATTCAAAATGCAAACCACAGCACCAGTAACCAGAACAAAATTAATATATCTTAGCCAAAGTGAAGACAACTTTGCTAAAATACACTCTTTACAAGGTTCATGCAGTCAGTCTGAACAGAACCTCATGAGATTATGGATTGATCTTTAACATGCATGATGTTCTAAACAATCAAAACTTCAGTGCAACATTGGATAGTTTACTAGTTATAATCATGCAAGTTGTTTATAGGCTATCTGTGAGACAAACGTGTGCTGATGATGAATGGATCAGAAACCTCGTTGCTATGTGCTGCCTTAGCAAAGGTTGCATAGTAACCATAAATTTTCTCCCACTGACCATTAGAGCACATAGTTAAAGTAAGAACAAAGGCCAACAGAGTTTATTGCAGCTCAGCTTACAGATTTATACATCAGTTGGGGAACTGAAGATTTTTCTGAGGGCAGAGATTAAAGGGTTGATAAATCAAGCTGTTTCAAACTTGAAAACAATCTTTTGCTAGACTGATAGTCATTAACAATACACATTACAATTTGCTATTTAACCACGAACAAGTGTTATCAGCACATAGATGGAACAGTTATTATTTAGCAAATTTGTCATACGCTAGCCATAAATATATAGATCTCTGGAAGTTTTTTTTTTTTATTAGCACTGAGGGCTTTGATACGTGATCATTATTAGTCATCAAGATCAAGGTGATCAAGCTCTTTGTCAGGGAAACTGGAACAGAAGTTGGGATGTATCTTTTATTACCTCCTCTCCCTATATCAGTACCAATGCTTCTGTCTCTACCCTCAAAGAGAAGGAAATTATCTCATCTTTCTATATTATTTTGGGGATCATTACCTGTTCCTCAAGATTTCTTTTCTTGATGAGATTTTATTTCTTGCACATATTTTTATGAAGGTCTTTCGTCCACTCCTAGCCTAATATCTATAGTCATTAATGGTGCTAAGATATAATAGATAATAAAATATTCATACACTGTCACCAGTTATGTCATGATTATATGTTGTTATCTGAATCCACAGCAGTCAACTACAGAGTCTTGGTCTTGTAGAGAGCTCAAGAGCAAAAAGATAGTATATGAAGTTGAATTAGGAGTTACATTTTGAGACTGTAGAAGTCTGGATCCCTTATATACTTAATATTTCAGATTTCATGTAAAAACTTAATGGCTATGTTTGTTCTACTGGACTACTGAATCCAAGATCCAAAATTATCAATTCTTGCCCCCCAAATTACGTAGTATTTTATTTGGTTGACTTACATAAATGAAGCTTGCAACTTCTCAGTCCTGCCAAGTTTTTCATGGAAACAGTTCAAAACAGAACTAGGTATTAAGGTACCACTTAATCTGCACTGCAGATAATCAGGGGTGTTGGTCTCATTTTTATAATGGTAAACACATACTTGCCGGCTCCTGTGCTGGACTTGGTGAAAAATTCAGAGAAGCCTAGTGTAGGAAAGATAAATGCTTATCTAGGACTTATTACCAATTCCATTTGTTCTTTTAAGGCAACAAGTTTCCACAGCCAGGACTAGTTAGTTTTACATAGCATTGAGGGAACTATTTTCAGTGTTGCTTTATTTGTAGAAGAAAATACATAATCCAAAAAGTTACTGTAGCTACCACGGCAGCAAATACCTTTTTTCTTCTTCTGTTACTTTTCTTTCTGCTTACCATTTGCTATCTTTGGAACAACTCATCTTTGTACATGAAATTCTTGTTATTGTTCAATGTTTTCTGAGACCAATCCATTGGCAAGTGTATGCTTTTGTCATTTCCTTTGCCTCCCTTAGTTAAGCCCTGAGGACTCCACTGAGGCTTCTCTCTGTTCACCTTTTTCCCAGCACAGGTTGGTTATTTTTTGCCATATTTATCTGTAATGGTTTGACTTTACTGAGAAGTATCTGCCATTCACAGAATGTTCTTTTGCATTTCTGCTGCTCTAATATGTTTTAGACCCAGATAAGATAAATTGTGAGCAAGAGCAAAATGAGAAAAAAGAAGCATTTGGTTTATTACCAGCTCACATCATGGTTACCAGTCATCTATTACTTATGGAATATAAGGGGGGAACACCTCAGAAACTATTTCTGCTAGGTATGAATCGTATTTTTGTGAGGATTATGGGTCAAAAGAATCGGCTTTTCTCTTTTTGATTAGCATGACTGTGATAGATATATTAATTCACCAAAGTCAATTAAAATCATCTAATAAAAAAATAACACTTGTAAGCTAAATTAAAAAAGTTCCAGAGGGTTCTTGAAAGGCTTGAGAGATTGGCCTGTGTGAACCTCATGAATTTCAACAAGGCCTAGTGCAAAGTACTGCAACTGGGTTGGGGCAATTCCAAGCACAAATACAGACTGGGCAGAGAATGGATTGAGAACAGCTTTGGGAAGATTGAGTTGAAGGCATTCATGGATGAGAACCTGAACATGACTCAACAATGCATACATGCAGCCCAGAGAGCCAACCTCATCCTGGGCTGCATCAAAAGGTGTGACCAGCAGGTCAAGGGAGATGATTGTCCCTCTCTAATCTGGTTCTGTGAGACCCCACTTGGAGCATCGTGTCCAGATCTGGTGATCCCAACACAAGAAAGATGTGGGTCTTTTAGAATGAGCTCACAGGACAGTCACTAAGCTGATCATAGAGCTGTTAGGAAAGGCTGAGAGAGTTGGGGATTGTTCAGGCTGGAGAGGAAAATGCTCCAAAGTGACCTTATAGCAGCCTTCCAGGACCTAATGTGGCCTACAAGAAGTCTATAGAGGGAGTCTTTTAAAGAGCATCTGGTGACAAGACAATGTTTTCAAACTGAATGAAAATAGGTTTAGATTAGGTATCAGGAAGTAATTCTTTACTGCACCGGTGGTGAGACACTGGAACAGATTGTCCAAAGAAATTGTGGATGCCCAAGCCTGGAAGTGTGCAAAGGTAGGGTGGGATAGTGTCTTGAGCAACCTGCGAATGTGGCAGTGTGGGTTGTGAATAGATAATCTTCATGGTCCATTGACACCCCTTACCATTCTATGATTTTACAATTCCATAAAATTCCCACTTAAAATGTGTCTAGGACATGGAGAATTGTGAAAGGAGGCATGGACTGAAGCCACATTCTTTACGGTCTACTTCAAACTATTTCCCAATGCCTGGAATTAGTTCTATTGTTGCCTTTTGTCCAACCTGGAAATGAAACTCAAGATAATTTTAGTAAGGAGGTAATATAAAAAAGGATCATTAATGGAGGCCTTCAGGGGCAGTTATGGAAAGATGTCAGCCAAAGTCCATTCCTACAGGGATGAGTACACATGTATAAGTTTTAGGAAATTACCATAATTAATAAAAAGCATCAATTAGGAGGACAAGTGGTGATGCAGTTCTCCCCCAGGTCAAGCCCTTCCTCTGGAGTATCCCCCTCAGCACTAGTTGTACTTTGTCCATGATAATGTACCTTGAAGAGTTGTCCTTGGCCTTGGTTCTCAGGAAGAGCCAAGATAGCATAGAGCCTTGTACCTCTCAGGGCTTGGAGCTCTGGAATTTGTTTTGCCTTTCTGCTTAGGGAAAGGCCATGGAAAAATACTCAGAAATCTAGCTACTATTAGAAGTGACTACTGTCACCTAATAGAATAGGTGACAGTTACAAATATATGTGTGAAGAATACAGAAAACATATACAGGAAAAAAGGTAAAACACAAATGGCATCACTATGGCAAAGCTGGATCCAGGTGAATATTTTAGGCAAGATTTGACCTCTGGTGGGTTCTGTTTTCCATGAAAGAAATCCAGAAAGGCAGAGGTGATCTAGTCAGAGCGATGAACTAAGTCGTGTGAGAAAATGTCACCTGACCTGCCTCACCCACATTTTTGGGGCTAACAATGGGGAAGTGCAGCAGGTGTGCCCCCATCACCCTGTGGCAAATAAAGGAGTGGTTCCCCTGCCCCGCCAGGGTATATCAGGCTGTTCCCACTGTCTGTTTACCCTTTTGCCTTCTTGACAAAAGGGTAAACAGATACATTCTACATATTGTCATTTGTTTCCCTCACTTTGAAACCATACAAAATTTCTGAGTGTGACCTTTCTTCTCTGGAGTAGCTGTGAAGTCCCATTTCAAGTATCTGTAATCCAGTTGTTTATTGCTTTTTGCAGAGAAGATGTAATAGAAGAAATCTGCAGTGAGAGCTCATACTACTTTGAAATTTTGCTTTAGTAAGATACACATCCCTGATTTATTAGCACAATTTACAATTATATTGTAAGTAATTAAAGTAAAAACTCACTTGTCAAAATAAATGAGCACAGTATATTTTGTGTGGAGGCAACCTTGATGGCTAATTGGATTTGCGTCCTTAGTCATTTGCAAAAAAAAGTTAGCAATGAGTCTTGTATTACTATGAATTAATTTCTTTTCCTTCTGCACTGCTTTGCTAAGTGTAGTCAGAGTTTCATTTTATTATATATGCTTTTCAAGATGCAATTAGCAAGTTCTAATTCTACACAATTTTTAATGAAACATTATGAAAACCTGAAATGTATTTTGAAAACATCTCTTGATTACTTTGCTTTGGATTTACATAGCACCAGCTTGTAGATGAATATAAAAATCCAGCCTGATTACCCTTAGACACAAAAATATTCAGTGCATAAAGGGAGAGTAGAGAATGTCATTTTATCTTGACCTTAGTGAGCCTTTTCTCCCTGTTCCTTATATTTAAGTTTATATATTGCAATGTGAATAGGCAGACAACTAGACAGGTAAAAACCTGTTGTGGGTAATGGGTCATGCTCTGCCTGGAGGCTGGTATCAAGAAGAGAACTGCAGGGGTCTGTACTGGGACATGCCCTGTTTAACACCTTCACCAGCGATCTGGAGGAGGTGACACTGAACTGTCATCAAGTTCATCGGTGGCACCAAAGTGTGAGGCATGCAGCAGCTATGCTGGAGCAAAGGGAAGCCATTCAAAGTGACCTTAACAGGCTGGAGGAATGCACCAGTGGGAATCTCAGGAAATTCAAAAAGAACAAGTACAAAGCTCTGCCCCTGGGAAAGAAGCAGCAAACTGAGAGGTAACCTCATTGCTTTGCACCGATTTCAGAGGTGGAGTGATAAGGGAGCTGCTGATCTCTTGTCACTGGGATCCAGTGATGGGATGTGTGGGAATGGCTCAAAGCTGCAACACGGAAGGCTGAGACAGTAACATTTCTTTACTGAAACAATAGCCAAACACTGGAACACGCATCCTAGAAGAGGTGGTTAATGCTCCATGCCTAATTGTGTTTAATAAGGATCAGGATAATGTCCTTAATAATATACTTTAACTTTTGGTCATCCCTGTAGTGTTCAGTTGGAGTAGATCAGTGTAGGTAATTTCCAACTGAACAATTCTCTTCTAATAAAGGGTAGGGACAGGCTAGTTGGGAATAATCTCAAGGCCAAGAAAGGCTCTGGAGCAGCAAGCTGAATGTGAACCAGTTGCAGAGGTGACTGACTTGGGCTGTGTGATAAGCACAGGCAGCAAGTCTTGACAAGAGATTATGTCCCTTACTTTCACCTGAAACCTCATGAGCTTTACATGGGTCCATTTCTCTAGCATGTCTCAAAGTCCTTCTAGGTGGCATCCTTTTTCTCAAGCACATGAAGTGCACCACTCAGTTTGGTGACATCTACACTATTGTTTCCTCTGTAACTGAAGTTTTGGTATCAGTCTCTGCTATTCATATAGTGCAGTTGTAGTTCCCAAATTTTGCAGTTATCTTTAGATTTAAACAACACAAATTGCTTACACTGACTCAAATTTTACAGAATCACAGACTTTTCACAGATCCTGGAATTCTGCTAAAATTTTCAGAATGTTTATTATTCTTCTTCTCAATGAATAGTACATCCCATAAATAATAACAGCCAAACTACAGAATGCCATATGCATGATTGCTGTATTTTTGTCATTCTGCTTTGTGCTCCTTATCTTTTCAGTAGTTTTACAATCAATGACAATACTTCTAAATCTTTCTACATAGTTTCCATGTTTCTTAAAAACAAACAAAACCCCAGCAAAAACAACAACAAAAAAAACCCCAACACAACTCTTCAAGGACCTGTTAAATAGTTTTTTAATAGTTGAATGCATTTTTTTCATCTGTTTCTTCTCCATCCAAAATACTTTACATACATAAAAATAACTTGGGAGATTGAAAAGAAATATGTGTCAGTTTTCCATAGTTGTACTAATTTATTCAATTCAATTTGAATTACTTCTCTAGTTCCTGAAGGCAAGATTAAGATCATTTGAATTAAAAGCATAGAGACTTTTCACTCAATACTATGGGGACAGATAGGTTCTTTTGGGGATCCTTCGCAGAATGATGACAATACTAAACTGCAGTTATAGTTAATTAAATTTTGAGCACATTTTTCTGATTAACATAGTATGGAATCTTATGGTCAGGATAGCAAAGATTTTTATAAACAGAATCAGTGTAGTATAATTTTTAAATATTGTAGCAGAGAATTTTACAGCACATCTTAGCTTACAGTTCCTAATCACCTGAACCCTTAATACTTGGCCTGTGTCAGTATAACGATCTTTTAATGGAGACTGCAACCACAAAGTAGAACGAGTCACTCAATCCTCACAGGAAGCAAACAATGGTAGAGGGCTCCTCGACCACTGGTGGAATCACGGGTTTTGCCATCCAGCAGCAATGCAGGTCCAGGTCCCATTAGGATGTGTGACTGCTTGATTTTATGGACTGTGCCTGTGTGCTGTTACATTTCCCTTTTCTGTGATGGGATCCCTACCCCCTGCCTGGTCAGGAGCCTGAGACATGCAAGGCCAGTTGGAAGGGAAACAGCAGTTCAGTTAGCCCTACAGGAAGAGCAATGGGACAGGCCATAAAAAGAAGGCAGAAGAGCTTGACTGTTTCCCTCAGATCCTTTCCATCTCCCCAAATCCACTGTAGTTCTACTAGGGTTCTAAGATGGTGCATCGCTTGCTGTTTGCTCTGCTATTTCCTAATATCCTGTTATTAATTAATCTGTTTAATGCCATTTCAAACCTCCTGGTATTGCCTCCTAAGACAGCAGTCTCACAGAAATTCATTGTCTGTTTTGCAAAGAGGCATTTACTTTTATATATTTAAAATGTAATGTTAATTTATTTGCCATATTAATGAATTTTTAAAGCTTAACTAGCTTCCTTGTCTGTGTCTATTCTAAAAGGTATCCTAATTGTTTTCATGTTTCGTTCTCAAAAACGATGCTCCATCTCCTATATCATTCTGGATTTTATTCTCTGTATCTTTTCTTACCCTACTGAATCCTCCCTCAGGCTCAAAGTGCAGAACTGTGCAATTTTTAAGATGTCAACACAACAAGGTTTTATACAGCAGCAAGATGATGACCTCTATTGTATTCATATTGCCTTTCCTGATGGCCCAAAACATTTTGTCGGTTTCTTTTATGGCAGATGTTTCACATTGAGCCAGTGATTTCAGAGGGCTGACAATGACTCTAAGCCCCACTTATAAGTCCTAGCATTTTCACCACTCTGTGTGTGTGTATGTGTCTATACATATGTATAAAATATTTATTTTCTAAAACCTTTATTTTGAGTCATCTTTTATAGCTTCCCAGGTATATCCAGTTTTGCTGATCTGGAAAAGTTTCTGAGTGAAAAAAAAGAACCAAATACATTTGTTATCATTCTTTATTTTTTTACTAAGAATTGTTGTCCTCTTTTGAAGTGTTTATCTTCAACTGATTAAACACATTAAGGGAAGGAATATTTCAAAAAGTTTTGGTTTTGGTTTGTTTGGGTTTTTTTCTGGTGATAAAGAGAGTTATCCATTTTTATTAAAACATTTCACAGTTAGTGTCCAGGAAGCCTTTTTACATTCCCCAATGGTTGCTCCAAAAGTAGGGTGTTTTTTTCCCTAGGAAACATACCAAATCAGTCACTTTTCTTTTACTTCTCTATGCCTAAGAAACTTGTGGTCTGTGGTTATTTGCTGTCTTTTTGTACTTCATGTTTCATGTCCTGGAAAACAATTCTCAGTTATGAAATTTGACAATTTGACTTTGAGTTCAAGCAGTTGCTCTCCAAGAGATACTGCTGAGAAAGAATATTGAATCTTGCTACTTCTGTATATTGTAATTTAACCTGGAACTCCACCAAGATGAAAGGAACAAAAATCAAAAGTTTATCACTTGAATCTAATGAGACTTCTAGCCTTACTTGTCTTTGCAATTTTTTTCTTTTTCATCCAGTAAACAGGTTATGTAGTGCAGCATCCTTTTATGCATTATGCATTTTTTCTATTACTAAAGTCTCAAATATTTTCATCCTTCTTCATTTCTATGTAAACACTTGCACATTTCTATTTCTTGATTTTTAATGTGAACATGTTTTTAGCAACACTTTTTTCTATAAATTGTCTTAATTGCTTATTAGTTCATCTTTTGTGATTTTTGTTTGAGATTCAAATGTGCAGTACTGTTAAAGACTGTTAAACTTCTTTATATATCTCATATATCTGTTACTGTATCCTCAACCTGCAAGGAAGAAGTTTTCTTTGTTAACTGGCAATTTTGCAAACTGGTACACATTATAGAGGTTTGTGCTCTGTGTTTCTCTGCGAAGTTATCATACCTATGTAGTTTTTCAGGGAAGCCTCCACCAGACTACAGGAAGTCTGGGGATAGTGAGAGTACTGTTCTACCTGATATCGTACCAAGAATGGGCTGCACAGGGCACCTCAGTACAATAAACAGAAGCAGCCTGGATGAAACCAGTGACCACTTCTGTGGATGGCTATGTATTTCAGCAGATAAGATGGGCAATGAGAGACTTGCTGCCCCAATACCAAATGGCAACAATTTCCTCTCGTCCATGTTGTTAACACTCAGCTCCCTCTGCAGACAGATATTGCACAGAGGCAGCTGAAGCAGCCCAGAAGAGAAATGAAGAGGTAAATATCAGTCCTGTCCAAGACTAGCTCATGGGACTGTCTTGACTATGCTGTCATTTTTCAAGTTTAAATACTAGTATATTCCTGGGTATAGGCATTCTCTGAGGCACTGATATTAGCAAAGGCACAGGACTATTCCAGAAGGCAGCATGAAGGTAACCACGGAGAAGGAAAGAAAAGGAGTGTGCTGATGTAGATGGAAGCTATACTGTGCTGCCTCCTCTCCAGCCTAAAGATTAGACCACAAAGTATTTTATTTAATGGTGCCCACATGAAGTTCATTATCACCTACGTTTATGACAGGAAAAATCCACAGTTCATACTAAATCCCCATGTTCTGAAACCTAATATGGATGAGAAAAAATCAAGAGACGTTGTACAGTTACTTTTCCCCAGCTTGGCTATCTTCTAGTGACAAGTTGAAGAGAATAAAATAATAATATAGGAAAAAATACATCATTTATATCGGAGAATCTTTGCCTACTTTTTCTAACCATTGCCTGTAAGTAGGATGAGGAATATTTTTTCTTCACCTTTGATTTGGTATGTGTCAACACATTCTTAATCTCATTATATACTGAGGTAAACTTAAAACAGCTGTATTCATGTCTTTAATTAATTTGAATTTGAAATAATATCTTGAGTGTTAAAATCTATTCTAAGAAAAAAAACTAAACATTGTTTTATACAATTTTGTATAATATTTATGCAGGTATTTTATTAGAAGTAGCTCTGGTATTAAAAGTTCCTATTTAAATTGCCAGCAGCAGAGAGCATTGTACACAAACTACTCTTTGTAAGTAATTTTAATTCTCTTTTTCTTGCTGGGCTCTAGAACTGAAAATCTGATTTAATCTTCTGACGTGGCATTGATACTGAAGTGCTTATCATGTTTGGTTGTATTGTTAACATATGTAAAATCGCATGGAAAAATTGTCATCTTATTTACTATTTTTATATCTTTGCATGTGAAAGATAGAATGAAGGGAAAAAATAGGTTTATTAAACTTCTGGTTTAAGAACACTGTTCTTTATAGTATCCCATATACCACAGTCAAGTTTAAACATTAGTTTTTACAACACATTTTTCAAGTTCCAAGATGAGGCATGCATTCCCCAGTCTTGTAAAAGATTTTTTTTGGCAGATAAAGGAACATATGAATTCCAACTTCAAGTTTAGTATGACCCACCTTTTTTTGTGTGTTATCATTTTAGTTATCAATAGCATTTCTCTTTTATCTTAAATTTTAGACAGATTTAAAATTGGTGCTTTACTTCTTCAGCCTCAAACCAAAGCTCTTCTTTTGAAAGCTGTTTGAACTTGTGGACACATTTCCCTTTCTCCTGCCTTTCTTATACTTTAATGGAAAGTTTACTTTATCCATTTTTTATCCTTTATCCTTTTGCTATGTAAGGATAGATGGCTTGTTTTTTATTTCCTTCTCCTATCTGCTAAACGTGTCAGTAAATTTATCCTCTGTTGAATCTCTTGCCTGATCAAAGGCTTCAGAAATGGTAATGCCAGTCTGCTCCTTCAGTAATTTCTCCGTTAACAAAAGAGGGGTTATACTTGTAGAATTAACTATTGGATAAATGAACTTTTGGAGTGTTAAGTCTTGTTAAAGAGTTTTCTTTCAGCCTCAGAGACATTAGAAAATTCTTTCTGTTGTTTTTGGGTTTTGTAGGTTTTGGTTTTTTTCCTAGCTACTGCAATTAGTGCACCTCTTTTCCAATGTATCCAATTAGTAAGTTCTGTTAATGACATTAAATTTATGACAAATGTTATGCCTATTATGGTTTTTGTTGTTGTTGGTTTTTTTTTGGTTTTGTTTTGTTTTGTTGGGTTTTTTTTGTTGTTGTTGTTTTTTTTTTGTCTATTGTGGTATTTTTGTAAACTCTATGCTTTTTAATTTTTCATTTATCTATGAAATTTCTTCACAAACTCCCTGACTTTTTCATTAGTTTTAGCCCCAAGTTTCATCTATTTTGCTTCTATTATCTATGAAGAATTTAATCCAATCTTTGCACATGCACTTCTGTCTCAGTGTCTTGCTGTGATATTTATGTCTAGCTTTAAAAGGGAGTATATGCCCTTTTTCTTTTTACACCTATTTCTGCATCTTACAGTGATAGTTATCTTCTAAGGTTTAAGTATATAACTTTACTCCTATATTTTTCACATTAAATATATCTCTAAAAATAAATTAAATATATAACTTGATGGATGACAGAGAGCAGCCCAAAGCTGTAGTAATACAAACACATTTACTCTCCAAATCAGGTGGGCAAATTTAAACTGTCTGCTGGGAGTGACACCTGGCTATGCTCATAATCCATGGATCGTACCTAGGAATTTTTGGAGAGACTGACTGTCATCAAAGGCCAAAAGCATACCTGGAGCTATTTTAACAACTAGTAGTGGAGCAGATTGCCTTCCAGTGCCTGGGAACATTTTTTATGCTATGGGATTTTAGCATTTTGTAGTTATAGGTTTGTTGGGAATTTGGGGGGGGGGGGGGGGGGTTTGTTTCATTTTGTTTTGAGCTGGGGGTTTATTGGTTTATTGTGGATTTGGTGATGGTTTGGAGTTTTGTTTGTTTGTTTGTTTTTTATTTTGGATTTTAAATTATTATTATTAAGATAGGCTTAGAAATATCTGCTTTCTTGGGAGCCTCAGTAAATGTAGCTCCACAATTTGATTGATTGACTGGTCTGTGAAGTGTCAATTTTAGTTATACTCTGCCTGTTTAACCTGCACACTGCTTGACCTAAATATTGGTAACTTTAGTTCTCTCTTATGTCCAGAACTTCAATCTGCTGTTCATCTTTTATCAGGTGAATGAGTTGGAGTAATTTCCTTCTGTATGCTTTCCAAGTTCTTTCATCTTCCTTAGCTATAGGTGGCTAAATGAAATCTAATCTTAATTAACAGCCTGAAATCCCATAATATCCTACTGATATTAAACTCTGGAGGATGATACTGTGGCAGTGGTTAAGGCTAAGAAAATGAGAGGATTATAGATAAAATTCCTATCATGTAAAATAAAAACTTGAATTTTTAGTAAATGTTAAGAATAAACTTGTCTTCAAGATTTTATTCGTAAATCTATTGAAAGTCCTGTACAGATCCATACACAATGAGGGGGGAAAAGAAGCTGATGTGTTTAAACTGTAGGCTCTGTAACAGGCCAGTGACATAAGATTTTTTTCTTCAAGAACTGCTCCATTTGATAGGATCACCTATTCTGTTTTCAGCCAGCCTCCATGGGGTAAATTGCCATCAAAGAAAAATTAGATCCATGGTTATTTTTCTCAACCTATTAGATTATTCTCATTGATCTCAACTGTCTCACATCTTTAAAAAATTATGTAAATTGTTGTCTTTATCTTAAAAGAATAGCAAATCGGATACCTTTACATGACTCTGCTAGGAAGAAAGAATGGCCCTTTTCCTCACATCTGCTCATGTACTGTAAAACTTAAAAAGAATAAGGCAGTCCAGATAGGAGAAGGGCCAATGCAGGTGCTTCATGGTGATGTTTGGCAAACTCCTCTGCCCAGAATTCATCTGGATTCTATATGAAGCACTTGGTTTTCTTAGAAGAACAGAAAAAAATATGACTAGGGAGTTGGTTTGCTTTCATCTACTTGATATTCACATAATTTAAAAGAAGTAAGGTGCAACTAATCAAATCAAATATCTGTTACAGATAATTTCCTTGGGAATTCAGCAATCAAGACCACTTTTAAATTACTGCTGAAATTATCAGTGCTAGTAATTTCATTATACATACCTAATCAATGCTTAAAAAAAATCAGAAAGCTAAGAGAATTATCAGGTACATAAGATAATATCTTGCTGGTGAGAGCCTATGCTATGAAAAATACTACTTCTTTGACATGTCAGTATTTCTATATAGTTAACTGAAACATAAGACATAGCAAAGAAGGAACTGGAAGATACATACAGAAGAAGTTAAGGTTTCTGTGAAGTTAAATAAGTTTTGCTACTGTTATATATATATATCTACATGCATATACATAGTTTGTGTCACATAAATATTCATATGACTTATCTGATGGATAGAAAAGACTGCCAACTGTATTCCAGCCACGCTACCTTCTGGCCGACTGCTTAAAGTAATAACTTAACAGACCATCTGTACAGTGAGTGCACCATGTCCATCATTCATGGAAATGTTAGGAAATGTTAATTTAACTAAAAAAATAACTGAAACTCAGCTTGCATCCCTGAAAGGGATACCCATCTCCCTGTTAGATGCAATATTTTTCAGATACACTAACAAATATCATACAACAACCACAAAATAAAATGGAAAAAAAAATAACACTTACTATTATATTCCTCTATTTTATGCTTAAAAACAGTAATAGCATAGCAGCTGTTGATGAAATGTGTGAAAAGTGGCTCAAACAAAAAAAAATCTGAAATCCTTTCTCTGCTAGACATGAAGCTTCATAACAGCCCTTGCTATAACAAAGGATTACAACAAATAACAATAGCTTTGCTGTGTTCTTATGTGAGTACAGAAGTGTCAGAAAGCTTGAAAGGGTGAAAAGCTTGAAAGCCTTGATATTTTAGTAATTTAAGAAAAAAAATCTGGCAGCAACCAGTAAATCTTTGTGTTATGGTTGGTTTGTGCTTGCTGCTAAACACAGGATACCAAGGGGTACAAGGGCATTGTAAATAACATGGAGGAGAACACAAGCTCTCAATCACACTATCCAGCTACATTTTAAGTATTATAACTTGCTCTGGAAGACAGAAGCATGACATCTTTAAGTGATGGTACTCTTCCAAGTGCTATGAAAGTGGAATAAACAAGAAGAATTAGCAGAAAAAGAGGTACTTCTTACCTACTGCTTTATTGCTGTCGACAGATTTTCTTCAGACAGTTCTGGAAATCAAACAATAATGACTTTGGAAATGAAATCTGAGTTTTAATACTACGGATAGAATTAAATTCTTACAAAAAAGGAAGGAAAATATTTTTTATGTATTTATATACATCTTAATGTATATGTGAATATTTGCAAACATATAATGAATATAAACCATATACTACATGTATTTTTTTATTTATTACCCTGTAGGCCTTTAGTAGTAGCTGTAATAGTGATACATACCATGAAAATATGAACTTACATAATATTAAAAAATACCATTATATCAAATGTACATTAAGAAGTAAACAATGTATAACTGACTTGTGAGATTTGAGTTAAATATCACCAGTGTAAGTAATCAGGCATAACAGCTGTCAAAGTTTCCACACAAATTTGTAGAGAAGATTAATCTATATTATTAATGGGGAAGAAACTACGCTTAAAAAAAAAGCTGTGTTGAAAATGGACTTATTGTCTGATGACTCTCAACTACCCATCTGAAATCTGAATGGTGGTTACAGGAGAGTGAGAGAGATTGTTCAAATACTTTTTCTCAATACCTTTAGATGAGGAAGGATTTTGCTCAGAAATTCCTTCAAAATCTTACAGCAGACACCAACATGTTTTGATATATGCAGCTTGAAAAAATCACTATTAGGAATAGATACTAAACACTGACAATGTATTATTATTGTTCTTTTTTACATTCTGGTAAGCTATTAAATTTGATGACAAATAACAAATATCTTTCTGGTCAGAAAGGATTCCAGAGAGAAAACTATGCCTGTAGTCTCCTGTACTCATCCCAGCAAACATAAGATCTTGAATCTGTGACAAGCTGACTGGATGAGAGGAAAGTACACCAAGATGCAGAACCCAGAAGAAATTTTTTTAAAAAAGGTCTAAAGAAACAAGTATTGCAATTTTGTGGGAAATTTCTTATACAAAGGAAATCACTGAAATAAATTTCAAAAAATTACAAAAATGTAACAAAAATAACAAGGTTTTAAGGTTCACTTTGTATAGTGTCCTCTATCTTATAATTTGCACAAGTACTGCACTGCATTTCAAAGAAATGTCTTGGTACAATGTCTTGATAAACTGTGATAAAAAAGAAAGAATGTGGCTGTTGATCAGGTTTTTTATTAACATAAAACATTATCATAATCACAAATTATTCAATAATTTTTAGAATCTGGCAGGAAATACTTAAAAAATAAGCAGAGGATTTGCCCAACTCACTGGTCTGTCATGTCCAATTTATTGCCTCTGAAAGTTTTTGATTCCTCATAGCAAGAATAAAAAATAAATTAGTATGATGCACCTACACAAATCAGTAACATTCTACCAGCTATTGTCCCCTTGGCTGAGTGGTTTTATATAAGGAAGTGGAATTTTTTACTGCATTTGAACATGCTGTTACTATCAGCTGCCAAAATATCAGCAGATTACAGCTCCCTCTTTTGTGTCCTCTGGGAGATCAGCAGTGCTGTTGCACAAATGCAGAGCCAGCAGTAAAGTGGGGATAATCTAGCTCTGCATGTGAAACATGCATGAAATATTTGTAAAGATCTATGCTTGTCCTGTTAGCTGCATTTTTAAAGTAACAAGCTGGTTGTAGCAGATATACATAGATCAATGCATTAGCTTATTTCTGCTAACTGCTCAGGAATGTGGCTTCTGTGATTTCAGGCAGAAGTGGCTGCTGCAGTAATTTATTCTTTCTCCCCACATGGCTCTTACAAGACTAATACCTCACCATCATGAGTATGCTGCTTGGATCCAGTACATTTCTTGGATTAACAGCACTGAAGCTGAAAGGAACATTTCATACCACAGAAAACCTGAGATGTAGCATTAAAATAATTTTAGGATTTCAAATAACAGTTGTTAAAGCTGCAGCAATTTTGGAATGTATGACTAACAGTACCTACATCACTTGCAGTCATTGTGGTAATAAGTGATGGTTTCCTCCACTGTGAATATAAACTGCAGAAAATCACGTTATCATGTGAACCAACAAAATACGGTTCCTTTAGCAGCTGCACTTTACGGGAGAAAAATAGAGTATGCCATTAATTTAATTATGCTTTGGTGAGAATCATAACAATCTACATATTTTGCTGGCCAGAGAGCTGCAATTGCAGAGGCCAGTACTCCCTTGAATGCATCTAGAATGAGTTCTAGAAATGTTGAATGGTACTATCTGTTGAAATCATAAAAGGAAGTATTTCTAGTGTGCACAAAAAATTTGAACTCATAATATGAATTTTGAAGATCAAAAATAAAGTATTTCACATGAGTACTCGTTTTTAAGTTGTTGATGAATTCAGAGAGCTGGTGACAACAGCAGGGGCAGAGAGCCATACTCCTGCCATGCACAGCCCCTGTTGCCCACCCAGCATCTCCCCTCAGCTCACCAGCTGGAATGCCATGCCCTCAGGAGCAAAGAAGCAACTCTCCTGCTTCAGAGCAGAGGCTCCAGGCTCTGCACTGGCTGTTCCCATGTCCTACACCATGGGACAGCTGCCAGTGTCAGGTCAGATCCCAGAGATGGCAGCTGGCCGGGAGCTGGGGTGGCATCCTGAGGGAGTGACCTAGGATGGCTTCATTGTGCACACATTAATAAAAGCTGCTGATTTTCCTACTGTACTCACCTATGTCTGGTCCATCTCAGGAGCAAGCTGGGTGCAGGCAAGGCACCAGAGACCTGAGTCCTGGTGACTGTGTGGTTTCTGTCCAACAACTACAAGTTCACCCATGAGACCCTCTCTGGGAGCAAGCTGCAAATTACAGAGTGCATGTCTCCAATTTGGCTCCCTGAGTATCTGTACTAAAAAATTTTACACCAGTGTTTTAGGAGTCTCCTGGATCTGTTTGTACCAACTGTGTTAACACCTGTCAGGTTCAATTTCCCCACAAGGGCAAAGGTGGCTTAATCAAAGGTGTCCCTTGGTTCTTTAAAGAAAAAAATTGTTGTCATCCTGGCTAGGTGGCCAGCAGCAAACTCCCACATTGACACTCACTTCATTTGTCCCTCTATCCTTGCCCAGAGGCTCTTCCCTGTGACATCAGCTCTGGATATTCCAGATCTTACCTTACATCCAGCACACACAGGAGTGTCCTGCACTCTCACACACTGCCCTGGAAGCTCACACACCTTGACAGTGAACTGCTCACATGTGCAGCAGTGTCTTTTCTGCCCTCGCAGTGGGGCACTGCACGCTCACACGCTGCAGCTCTGCAGCTCTGCTCACAGCAGTGCCAGCACACTCCTCACATGCTGCAGCTCTGCAGCTCTGCTCACAGCAGTGCCAGCACACTCCTCACATGCTGCAGCTCTGCAGCTCTGCTCACAGCAGTGCCTGCACACTCCTCACACATTGCAGCTCTGCAGCTCTGCTCACAGCAGTGCCTGCACACTCCTCACACACTGCAGCTCTGCAGCTCTGCAGCTCTGCTCACAGCAGTGCCTGCATACTCCTCACATGCTGCAGCTCTGCTCACAGCAGTGCCTGCACACTCCTCACATGCTGCAGCTCTGCTCACAGCAGTGCCTGCACACTCCTCACATGCTGCAGCTCTGCTCACAGCAGTACCTTCACACTCCTCACATGCTGCAGCTCTGCAGCTCGGCTCCCAGCAGTGCCTGCACACTCCTCACACGCTGCAATGGGGCTGCAAATATTTGCGTGCTCCCAGCTGGGCCCTGCTTGGACACCGCTCATCCTTGACAGTACCAAATTGCTCTTTTCTGCATGGGTTTTGTTTGCTTGTTTCTTTCCTCGGGGTTGGTTGGTTTGTTGACTTGGATGGTGGGTATTCAAGGGGGTTTTGTGAGGGTTGGACCTTTAGATTTTTGCAAACATTTCATATCAGTGTTTTCCCTGTGGAAATTTTGATCTGTTAAAGACTCATGCCCCAAAATTATTGCCTCTCTCTACAATCTATTTTTCACTTTCTCAGCTGACTCTGATCTACAGGCTCTTTCATAACTTACCAGTTTTCCTTTCCTTCCCATCCTCTTTCCTACCCCTGGAGAGCTTCAGAAAACCTGCTATGGAGAATCTTTATAGAAGAGAAGTACCTACTGTCAGTCTAACCACACTTATCACAACAAATCACCATTTCCCCCCACAGTTTCACATAACTCAGAACTGGGATGCAGTCCATGATTTCTGTAAAGCAGAAGTATCTAATTAAAAACTGATGGAAGGTAGCTTTCAGCTAAACATAATTAACCTTGCTAGTGCATTTCAGTATTTTCAGAAATTTAAGTTATATTTCCCAATTTCCCACTTTTGATTAACCCGTAAGTTGTTGGGGAAAATGCAGGTTTATATGATGACTGCTTTTAAAAAGGTCTTTTCAATAATATTTTATTCTATATATTCATGTTGAATTGGAAAATCTTTGGGGAGAATCAACACATGCAGATACATACTGTGATGTGCTTAAGTAATATTGAAAGCTCTACAAATATATAAAGCAGTAAAGTATGAAAAGTTCCTAAATGTCTGAATGGAGAAGGATAAAGGATATCTGAAAAACAAATTAGGCTGTTTAAATTTCATTGCGACTTAGAATAAAAGCAATAGCATTCATAAAAATTAATTTTTTTATTAGAACACAGCAATGATTCTCAAACACCGATCAATGTAATTAGAATTTGTAACACATGGATGTCTGCCCCTTAAATACTAGAAGAAAAAACAACCAACCAATCAACCAACCAAACAAAAAGACTCAACTGCCTCTTTGAAAGTGTGACATATTACTCTTTCCAAGGGTTGTCCTAAGAAAAATGATGAAAATTAAGATTAAGTTTTAAATTGATTTTTCTCTCTCTCTTTGTTTCTTTTGTTGGAAACATATCTTCAAAAAGACATAGCCAAGAAATATCAGGGGTTTTTTACCTTTAGGGAAGAATCATATTTCAAATTTTGTGTTTTGTGAGAGAAAGGGAGAGTGCAAAAGAGAGATCTGTAGATGAGATGTCAATAGAAGAACTAAAATTACATACATGGCCCTCTCAGACTGATAAAGAATTTACTCCTCTCCTTGGGATTTAAAGTAAAACAAAAGTGCTAATATGTGACTTGAAAACAAACACAGGAATTTATTTTGTGGTTGTTTTTTGCTGTTGTGGTTTTTTGGCTTGTTTGTTTTTGTAACACTAATTTTAGTGTCAATTGCAAATAGTATTAAAAGGATTGTGTGACATCAGAAAAATGTAATGATGAGAAGATTTATATATAATAAAACTGAATTGTGGTACATTTTAAAAAATTTAAAATTATTGATAGGAAATTGTTCTTGTTTAGACTCTAAATGTAGTATTTGGCTGTAGAAAATCTGGTGGTTTTAGTTCACAGTTTTTAAAGATCATTATTCTTTTATAGCCTTCACCCAGACATGAAATAGGACAAAAAAAATAAAAAAAAAGGGATCCCAGTAGATGTCATTATGGTTTAAACAAAATGCTGCTGAAAACAGTCTGATTATTTCTACCTTATTCAATAGTCTTAAAATCAGACTTTACCCAATACCTTTGCTTAAACTTTTTTTTTTTTTCTGATTCTTTTCTCCTGAAATTTTAAAGATTATATTAAAAAATTCTAGTCCAAAGTACATAGTAATCCTTCTATTGAATTAATTAAATATAATTAAACCATTTTTACCTGAGTTAGGGCTACCAAGTCTATTGTTGCCATGTTTATTGCAGGGAAAGGCATTTTAAGTCACCTGTTTTAACTCAGATTAGGCAATTTGAAGCTTATTCATCTCTCCATCAAGACAATAAAAAATTAGCTGACAATCAATGAACCATTCACCCGGATTACTCTCAGCAATCCAATAAATAAAACACAACCCTAGACACTTAAAAAATGTCAATAAACACTTTTCTGAATACCCTTCAATACTGAACACCTTTTAACAATTAATCTCATAACATTCTACTGTTCATTTGTCCCCTTTTTGCCTGCCCCTCTGCCCCATATTTGTATGACCCAGAAGTGAAGACACTACTGAAAACAGACGTCCTGCCCATGCCTCCCACATCTTTGAAGAGAGGACACAGCTACTATTGAAGTAGTTCAGGGATATGGAGAGCTTTGATAGAGGCTCATCCTATAAGAGGATTGAACAAAATGATGC
This sequence comes from Cisticola juncidis, assembly GCA_013400215.1. NCBI lineage: Eukaryota > Metazoa > Chordata > Aves > Passeriformes > Cisticolidae > Cisticola > Cisticola juncidis. The sequence continues at coordinate 738,945 of VXBR01007323.1, read as the reverse complement.
ATTTTCCACAAAATGCAAAACATTTTTCCACAAGCAGTAGTACTTAACAAGTACGTCTTGTTCCCTGAACATGTGAGTGAATATGCCCTGTTCAGTTATTTACACATTGGTGTCTTGTGCCATTTGTAATGTTCTGGGATATCTTTCTCAGCTTCCAGGTGCTGCTCCTAAATAAGTATATTAAGGACTCAAGCTCTGTGCCATATCTGCCAATGTCACTCAGATACCTTTGATAGTGATGGCTCTAGATGTGTATGAATGGGTCACTAGACACCCAAAACCAAACCATCTATTTAACATTAGCACTTCATTATTTAGCAAAAATCTGTTCTTCCACCTGTTTTCAGTCACTCTGCTACTTCTCTTATCATTCCATCTACAAGCATCTCATGCTTGCTATTTGTAAAGAATAAAAATTCTTCATACAGCAGTTTCTGCTGCTTTCCTATATGGGTGCCCTTTGGCTGCTGCTTTTATTAGCCTCTATCACAGAGGATTTGAGAATAAGGTACCACTTACAAAAACGAGTTACTTCAAAAAGTCATCATCCACCTCATACAATTTCTAAAGAAGGAAAAGTATTTCCATTGTGCAAAGGAAATTACTTGAAAGCTGTTTTCACTATACCAAGATGGGGTCTTTTAGTTTTGAACTTTATCCTGCTTTATTTTTGTCACTCCTATTAAATGGATTGAAATAATAGGAAAATATTGATTGAAAACTCCATTCTGTCATTTACCACAAATCACAGTCTCTCACATCTGTAAATCTTCAAATATTCTTGTCTGTGGTGTTCTTATTTACTCTGCATATTACAAATTACCTCTGCCTGGGAAAATAACTTCTCTGATCAGAGTGGCCAATTCACACTGAACCTCTGCTCTTGCTCTCAGATCTGATCCAATGTTTTAATTATACTGATGTACAGTTGAATGGGAGGTATGGGGCAAGGTTTTGGCAGCAAAGGTGGGCTCTGTGAGAAGAGGCTGGGGCTGCTCTGTGTGGGGTGCAGACAGTTCCAGCTGGCTCCAGCAGACCAACCATAGTGAATGGCTGAGTCCTCCTCTTATGAGGAGTCTTGATGGGAAGACTTATTAAGGAATGGGCAAAATGTTACTTAAGCAGTGAGGCAGGAAGGAAAAAAAATAGGAGCAACCATGTGAACATCAAAGTCAGAGAATAAGGAGGAGGAGATATTCTAGGTTCTGTATCAAAGATGTCCCTAAAGCTCATATAGAGGACCATAGTGCATCACACAGGTATTTCTTGGAGTAAGATGCAGCCCCTGGAGGCCCACTAAGGAGTGAGCTCTTCTGGCAGGAGCTACAGCCACTGGAGACATATTCTTCAGGTCTATCCTGGAGAACGGCACTCATGGAAAAAACCCTTCACTGGAGAAGGAGAAAGGTGTGAGAAGGAAGGTGTGGCAAAGAGCAGCAGTTTTGAACTGCTCCATCCCCTCCTGTCTCCTCTGGGCCTCTCAAAGCAGGGGAGGTAGAGGTAAATGAGTAAAGTTGAGGCAAAGCTGTTGTAGTTTCTTTGTCTGTCCCCGTCCAAGTCTAATTTAATTGGCATGAAATTCTATTTTTTTTCCAAGGCAAGTCTTTTTTACCCCAGCGTGTTCTTGGCAAGCGGCCTTACTGTCTTTCTCTTAATCAATAAGTTCTTCATCTCATTTTTTCCTCCCTGTATTGTTGAGTGAGAGAGCAGCTGGGTGAGAATCAGACAAGGTCAGACAAGGTCAATCCAACAGAAACAATAAAGGAAAACACAAAATGGCCAGACATGGCAGAAGAAGTTAATATTTTTCAACAGTTATAATCTTGAAAAACTTGCAATCTATGGATGAGAGTTGTTGTTGTGGTAGTGGTGTTTTGTTTAGTTGTTTTCCTTTTTTTTTTTTTTTTTTTTTTTATTTTTTGATTTTTTTTTNTTTTTTTTAATTTATGACATTTATCTTTATGAGGTTATGTGTGATGGAGCCCTGCTACCCTGGAGATGTCCAAATACCTTCCTGCTCATGGAAGTGGTAAATGAATTCCTTGGTTTTTTTTGCTTGAGTTTATTTGCACTTACCTACCCACAAATTTTCTCATTTTTACCTTTCTGATTCTCTTCCTCATTCAGCTGTGTGGAGAGTGAACAAGCAGCTGTGTGAGGATTATTATCTGTCAGGAGAAATCTAAAATTTCACATATCAATTAATGATAAATTTTCACCAGTATATTTTTATTTTTGAACAAAATAGGTAGGATTCATGTTGCTAGGTTAAAAGTCTAGCGGTTTCCTGTCTTAGTAGTTATCTAGTTTCACTTTATAATTTATGTGAGGAAGTGTGATCACTATGCAGCAGTTCTTCCTTCCTAAATCATTAGATAATTTACATCCCTCATGTACTTCTTCACTTCTTTGTAGTTAATGGGAAATTAGGATATTTATTTTAAACTTAACTGTTCAATGTGAAAAGTTATACAAAACCAAAAAATACAATATGCTACGCACAATAATTTTGGAAATGGAAGGGAAAGAAAATGAAGAGCCAGTAGCAAAGGCAGTGGTGTGCAGTTGTAAAAGTGGAAGGCCTATTTTATGCAGTTATCATAAAACTAAAAGATAAAATCACAGGTTGTGCTTCTAACTACCCATAGGATTCATGAAGAGAATTGAGCACTTTTGGTTGGGACCTCCACAAATAACAAATGGATTGAAATAAATACAAGGACTCAATATTTACCACTCAGTCAGAAGTAGAAATCAAACCTCCATCTACCTTCAGATGAGTAGTACTTTGACTCCTCAATAAGAAAAGAAAATTAAATTACATTCAAACACAGCAGCATTTTGTCTGAAGCTCTGTTTGTTAAGTGTATTCTGAGGATGTCTGTCAAATTAGGTGCTTGATGTGCCCAAGGCAGTCTCATTTCTGAATACATTTGAGGCTTGAGTCTATTCTAGAACCTTTTGTTTTTTGGTATGTGAAGTAAAAGAACATTTAGATCCTTGAGAAAAATATCAATCAAAATAATAGATGTTTTCAGAATACTAAAATTTTGAGGCTAGGTAATGACTGTACATTCTAGTAGCTCTTTTCAGGATGGTGTCTTAGGTGTGGATACCTGCAGTTCCATTTTAATGTCTCCCAGTTAGGTACATAAAACTTTCTAATGAGATACACAGGAAAGACTTACAAAATCAATTCAGAGAATATGAAATGTAAAAAAAAAATCACTGAATTTTGTTCTTCTTTTATATGATTTCCTCTTTCATCTGGTTTTGTGGGGTTTTTTCCTGCAGCTCTACATTCTACAATAATGCTTAGACAAGCAGGTGTGCTGCCTCATGCTCATGAAATACCTTAGATTAAATTATTTTCTAAATTGCCATACATTTATATATTTTATTTTTTAAATTCATAAATGTAATAGTATATCATTCAAGTTATTAATGAATAATATACATATTTAAATTAGCAATTGCATTCATGAAGACAACAATCTGGAGCTATAATGTTCTCATTTATGGCTGAATTTGAGCTTAACAAGAAAGTATATATATGTTATAACTAGAGTGAAATTTGAAATGAAAGTTACACTCAAGCAGAAATACAGTGTAATTCAGAGGGACATTTTAAGGTCATGTAAATTCTTAAGAATGTAAGTATAATATAAAGATTCTCAGTACTGAATAGTCCTGCAGACAGAGAGCTTGGTTGAAGAAGAAAAATAAGAAAAAAGTTTCAGAGTAATATACAGAAAAAATATTTTAAATTATGCTTTTGTATCTTTTGTTAATATTTATTTTGGATTAAGATGCATTTGTTTCATTGTTGCCAAATAGAATCAGAAACAGATTATCTATCACCTCCTTCAAAATCACTGACATTTTACAATATTTTAGCACAAATTTTGGCTTTTGTCCGATAATCTGAAAATACTTAGTAAAGCCCAGCATGCTATCAGCCAAATTTGTGAGAGCTATTAAAATTAATACATCTATAAATATTTTCAAATTCTGAATTGTGTGAAACCTCACAAAGAATAAACTGACGACTATCTAACTAAATATGTATGAGGGGTAACACTGTAATTTTGATGTAATGTAATATCTGAGATAAGTGGACTTTAATGAACAATTATAGTTCCCTAATTTTAGGCTCCTCCCTACCCCTGGTTATTAAATCTGTAGTTCAGAACAAAACCAAATACATTGAAAAATTTGATTACTTGAACTAAAAAATCTAACTCTACAAAACAGAAGCACTGGTGTTAACAATAGCCCACTCTTCTGATGAGGCTGCATGAAGTTTGAGAAATGAAGCTGACACAGAAGTTTTTACCAATGAATTCTTTATAATCTTAGAAGCCTTAATGTTATTCTGCCATTAATAGCTAGGATGCCAATACAAGAAATAATTTTAACTTTAAAATTATTTTTCTGGAGATGTACTGAAATGCATTAAATGTTTTGTGTGTAAGAAAGCAAAACAATCATTTCTGGATGAAAGCCAAGAAGATTGTGTCTTCAGCAAAACAGATAATATTTGTCAATGAAAATGCTGTTGTGGGAATGTGACAGAGAGACTTAAGTGCATGTGTCTTTTCAAGTTTAAATTGATGCAATCTGTTTTGTTATTCTGATTGGGAGAGTATTCAAAGGTATTTGTTTTGACTTTCTTATCTTCTCACACAAAATTTGAAGATGTAATTATGTTTAATAGATTTTAGAGGTTCTTGAAGAAACAAACAATACAATTATAATTTTGCTTTGTTAATTTATGCCCCCCCCCACACCCCATCAGTCCTAAAAAAAAAAAAAAAAAAAAAAAAAAAAAAAATTTACTGAAGAAATTTTGTTTCCTTCCTCACCCTACCTAGGTAAGTGGGCTGCAATCTGGGGTGCAGACAAGAGTGCAGAGCATGATTCATTGTGGTTTAAGAGGAAAATACCAGAAATTCAGTAGTACATAGTACATGTAAAATTTATTTAAAAATGCACTTATATTAGGGGCATACAACCAGGAAGCTTTCACTGACAAGGGCAGATGATAAAGAGTTTGGGAGACCACAGATCTAGACTATTATTTTTGTTGTAATCAAGTTTAGGTTTCCTCAACTTAAAAATGAAGGGCAAAACAGAATGTCAAACAATAATTAATCCAGTTTCAGTCTTGTAGGAAGAGAAAGAGAAACAGTTAAGACAAGCACCCACCCAAACCCTTCCTGTGAAGAACTACTTCCAAATGTCCAGGCTAAACCTCCCCAGGTGCAGCTTCAGTCTGTGTCCTCTTGTCCTGTGGCTGGTTCCCTGGGACCAGAGCCTGACCCTCATCTGGCTCCTGAGCTTCCTCTTCTCCAAGCTAAACAAACCCAAACTCCCTCAGCTGCTGCTTATAGGACTTATAACTCTGGGTTTATAAGGTCTGGGTTCCAGACCTTTCACCACCAGCCTTGTTGCCCTGAACTATCTGAGAAAAGACAAGGTTTCCCTGAAAATCTGTCTTAGGAAAAAAAGTGTATTTATTTCATAGAGGTTTAGAAAACATCATTTTTCCTGACAAGGATTATACAGTAAGGCTGGACTTAGTTCATCCTTCATTCCTTCCTTAGGCATAGATTGATGTTTGCATCTGCTGGCCTGTTTACAATACTGTGTGTTTCTGAACCTCTACATCCTGGCTGGGATAAAAATTCTTTCCACTGTTCTCTCTACCTATAAATAGAGCGGTTTGATTTGGACACTTTAGCATAGCACTCAGACAGCTACATAAAAAAATGTGTTACTTTTATACCCTGTTGCTATTATTTTGCTTTATTGATTCCTTAATGGATCATGATAACCTTGCAATTGTAGGTCTTTATATTGGCAGAGTCACCTGGATCTCATCAGAAGACTGTTTAGAAATTCAGAAAATTAATCTAATTGAAATGCCAAGACTGGAAAATCCCTGAGAGGGATAACCCCCCCACACCTCTTCTTTCAATACTGATTTTTTTTTGCTCATGTATTATGTAAACTATATGTACATAGGACACATACATTTTTACAAGGACAAAGAAAAGAAATGTAGGTTATTTACCACACAAAAATTAAATTCACGAAGTAAACATACTGCTAAGGATTAAAAATATTGATTTTGAAAAGAAAATACAGTAAACAATTCCCTGGGGTGAGGAGGGGGTTAGGGCGTTCCAGGCAGAAAATCCAGGCAACAGCAGTAGGGAAATTGACAGTCTTTGAAGATATTGATCTTTCTGTATTGCTTATAGCTGGAACCTATATAAGTATCTAAGATTATTTTTCTTATATAACAGATTTTAGATGATTTATTTATAGCTCATATTAATTCCTGTCAGGAATTTTCTCAATTGTTGAATTAATATTTACAGGAGAAATATATAAGAACATACATAGAATTAGGGAAGTGTTATGATATTCTTAATATAAATAAGGAAATGGTAGTTACAAAATAATTAAATTCAGTGATATGTAGTGAAGTAGAAGGCAAGAAAAAAATGAGAGAATATTAAAGGAGTGTGATTAGCAGGCATACCTTAAAAAACTTTTCAATACTTTATGATAATTGCAGTAATTTACAATGTACCATCAACCATAAGTGTAAGACCTTATCCTGGAATAATAATAATGTGAGGTTTGATTCATACTAGAAGAAACATCTGGTGAGAAGGTGAGAACAAGGTGTCAAAGGTGAACTAGAATGCGGATTGAAAGTCAAGTCAGTTTTATAGAGAAAATAAGACACTGAGAAGATGGAATGAGTGAGAACACAGACGGAAAGTAGGGGTGTAGCAAATACCTAGACACAGGAGTGGTGGTGAATGCTGAGTTGAGATTTCAGCAAAACATAGTCAGGATCATGGTTAAAAGGAACCTGTCAAAAAGTTATTGCTCATTTGAACCTGAAAACCACTTTGGAAGGCTTGCTATTAAAGTCTAAGCCAAATGATTTGCATAATTAAATTAATAATTTAGTGAATAGCCTACAATGAAGAGAAAAGAAAAATGAAGCACAGTGAGCATGCAGCTGTCATGACATTGAACATTTTGTTCCATATATTAATCTTTATAGAAAATATTTCATCTTAACAGATCAAATTATTTGCACAGAAATAACATTGATTTTAATCATAACTTTTCTTTGATGTTACTTTTAAATTTTGGTGGGTTTTTTTGGGGTCTTGTTTTTCTTTATTTTGGTAAATTTCATAAACATTGATAGATTTCATCATCTTAAAAAATTAGAAATCTATGCAGCAAGAATCTTTCCTAATATAGAAGAAAAATGCAGATGTTAAGCTAAGCACGTCATCTTACGTGCCTCATTCTTAAATTAATCCTTAAATTAATCCTTAAATTAATTCTTTTAATCTACATTGAATAAATAAAGACCTCAGCTAAGTTTTAGAACAGAGTTTTAATGTTTTACATTACTATGTTTGGATATATAGATTTCACTATTGATGTTAATCCATACATAGTAAATCCTTTTGGAAGTGGTGAGTTACATACAGTATGTCGTATTATGAAATTATGAAAAATTTATGCTTTTTGTTTCCTTTTCTGTTCACCAGTCCTTTTTCTTTCATAAGCAACTAAAAAGGATTATCAGCTTTTGTCAGCTTTGCCTCTTGTATCTATCAACTTGATCTAGTCAAATCCTCACCTAAGTCCCAAACATGAACATTTCAATTGTCATGTACAAACATCAAACTCCCTCAGACCCAGACAAGTATAACAACACGAGTGGAAGGAATGCCAGGATATGAAACAAAGGAAAGCTTTAAAATATCAATGAAGACTGACAGTGACATGAGTTTTATTTTTCAGTAAGTAAAGTGTCACCTGAGATTTAGAAATATGACTTGATCTGTATTTGTAGTCAAAATTGCTTTTTACCAAATATATATTTACTCAGTCAGATAAGAGTGTCAAGCACAGCTGGTTATTACATCACTCATATTTTTGCTTTTTGTTAACAGTTAGTCATGAAAAGCATGATTTGTTTACTACATCCAATGCTATGTGATATTAAAGCCTGTCCACAAATTCTTTTTTTCCTTCTGAATTTAAACTGGAGAATAATGAAAGGAATTCTACCAGTTTGTACTTAAAATAATGTAATTCCCTGGACCTAATATGATGTAACAGGCTGTTTGCAAAACCAAGTACATAAAAGATGAACATGGCACAAAGCTTATGGACAGAAATTAGAAGGGGAAAAATCCAGTTGCAACTCGGCAAAATAAAACAAGCTCATGTTGATTAGCTAGCTAAAATAAGGGGAAATTAATAGATGTTAAAGCAGAGTTGGAGCAAATTGCCATTGGATCAAGTTATTAAGGGTAATAATCAGCTTTTCCACAATGGCACACTATGCATTGAGAACAAATGTTTGTTTGTTTTAAAAAATAAATTAAACAAAGCATGGGATTTGGAATGGAAATTAATTAACTTTATCTCATCATCTGTGTTCTACAGAGTATAAATGATCATCACAAAGTCTTCCATCCTCACAGTCTTTGAAACTGTATCACTCTTTTCCCTTCTGGCAATAGGGATTTGTTTGATAACAGGTTATAGGGCACATAAACAAGATTTTACAAAACAGGTTATTAGCACTGTCAAGAAGATTAATATCTAGGTGGGTTGAATTCATAAATACTAAAGCAAAGCATGGCTAATAGGAATTGCTGAGTAAGAAGATAAATATTTATAATAGAATTAAATTTATTGCACTGACTTTTCTGTTGTTGTGGTTATCATTAGGAATCTATGTTTAAAGGAATATTTTCTCCACAAAAAATATGAATAGATGTTTTTAGCTGTTCAAAATACAGTAGTACAGCATACTATGCAATCTTTTTTCCCATGTTTCTTTTAATCTAATTTTTCCAGTCTTTCTCTTACCATTATGACCAACATCAGCCTCAGAATTCCTCAAAACATCTTTCCTTTGGTGATGTAGCTTTGGTGGGAGTGAAAGCTTTATTTGTGTATTGTTTGACAAGACATGTTATATACTCATGGTATGCACAGCTAACTAAGAATAGGGCAACTATACCAAAAACCATCAAGAGTGAATATAGAAGGATCCCTTAAATCCTTCAGATTAGATGCCCATATTTCAGATGATAATCATGAAGCAAAATTAATCTTTTCTATGCAACAGTTCACTACAGAAATATGGTACTTGAAATGCTGAAACTCCTTAAGACTTTGTATACAAGCAAAAGAAATCTCCTCTGAAAACCACAACTCAGAAATTAATCTCACATAATGTTTGGGAATTTATTTTTTGCTCTAGCCTATTTATTTGTTAGGGTTATTCAATCTCCTAGTAAAAACAGCATTGCTAGTATTGAAAGTTATTAGAAAAGTGGATTCATCCTGAAGCAATATGGTTTAATTTCAAGATCAAATCTACCATATAATGTTTATAGCAAATGTAATAAGAGAAATATTAATTTCTTTGTATTTTGAGGAAATTAATTCATACAGGATAATTCAATCCATCTTTTATTATTCTGGATTTTCAAACATCACAAATAAGCCAATCCTCCGAGAGTGTCTGTATAAATTCAGAAATCCTTTCATCTACATCTAACTACTTAGGTGATATCACCAAAAATTTTGCATTGATCGTATCATCTATGTTCCGCTTTTCCTTTCTAGACTTTATTCTACCTTTTATGTGCATGTACCTAGCTGGAAGATGGGATAGACATTGAGTGTTTTTCCAGTCATGGACAGTCTTTTCACAGATGGGTGGACAGAATAAGTCACTGTCCATCCCATAGCATTCTACCTTGCTTTTTCTACAACTTGTATATACTCCTGACTAGCACTGGTGCATTCATTTTTCAAAATTTTAAAGTGGGGTGTACTTACCAAACTGTAGCCAGTAAGAAGCAATTATTCTTATATTAGGTTCTCTCTCTAGTAAATGACTCTTCTGAAGCACCAGTTGCTTTCTTTATTTTCAAGGAATTATCTAAGATGAACTTAATTACACCCTTGTTTCATTACTATTTGTCTTGGGAATGGATACATCACCATACAGGGGTGACTATCACAGCAGATTCATCTTGAAGGTGCTATAACAACTTGATCCATTGCTCAAGTTTTCAAAATTTGTCACCTGGGATTTTCTAGGATGATCTGACTGAGATCTAACTGCCTCTGAAGAAGAATGTGATTTTTTTTTCAAATTTTTTATCTGCTGGTCCCCTCTGGGTATCTCAGCTACATTGCAGTCAGTTGAATGATATTAAATATATATAAGTACATTATTAAATCCATATATCACTTCAGTAGGTTAGATATCTAGATAAAGTTAGTTAAAATTTGGTGAAATTTATTCACTTTATGTTTTTAGTTGATTTTCAGATTTTTAACACACGAGTACAGTCATCTTCATGCAAGCATCTACATGAAGAGTAAGAATCCAGGATGTCACTGTAGTCAGTCAAAATGTAGTCAGTATAGAAATCTATGTCACCTGAAAATGACACATAGTTCATTTGCTCAGCATGGCATGCAAGGGTAATAAGAATGCTACAGAAAAACTCTTGCAGATTGCAGCAGCTCCTGTAGAAATTCTAAGTTTTCTATAGGTTCCTTGTAATATACTAGTATCATGTCTCAGATAGCTTACAGAATCTCAAATTGTATTTTATGTCTCTGTGTAGGTAGTTGAATAAATACTCTAGTAGCTGTTCAGTTGTTAACTGACAGTTCCATGTATGTGTCTGTAACCTGGAGCTGAAGTGCACATATTGTTTTGGTAGTGTATGCCTGCTCTGAAAGCACTTACTCTTTGGCAGTGTAAATCAGATTTTTTTTTTTTTTTTCTGTTTGTTCTTCTGGTCACTTTATAAGGTCAAAATCTTTTTTTTTTTTTTTATTGTTGTTCCAATGACACAGTAATTTCTGAATGGCTATAAAGAAACTTCCAAATTAAGACTGTGAGCATGCCTATCTTTGACCTTTGCCTTTCTAATTACTAGTTTTCTCTGTCTGATAAGGCTGAGAGTAGAATTGAGTTAGAATTAAGAATCATATCTTGCAGAATACTGTAAAATATTGTAATAACATTTTTATCAGAGTTGGAAAGCATTATATTAAAGATAGTGTTCTTATCAGAAGTGAAACTTGCCAAGCTGGGGAGCTGAAGAGTTTTGGACTGTAAAACCAGAATAAATTACTCCATTTATTGACAAGCTAGAGACAATCATTTCATGCTTTATAAAAAGTATTCTACTAAGAACAATACAGAGTTTTTAAGGAGAAAAATCAGCTAATTAAATTGTTTTCCATGATCTCCATTGTTTGTCTTCTATGAAATGTATACACCATACAGAATATGTAAAAGCAAGATTTATAAGTAATATAAATTCTGAAAATGAATAAATAGTAATAATACTCTTCTCTTCTCTTCTCTTCTCTTCTCTTCTCTTCTCTTCTCTTCTCTTCTCTTCTCTTCTCTTCTCTTCTCTTCTCTTCTCTTCTCTTCTCTTCT
>VXBR01007323.1:707150-718124 GCA_013400215.1 Cisticola juncidis | reverse complement strand
TTTTTTTTTTTTAATATGTGTTTACTTTTTTTGTAGCATTCATTTCTCTTAGCAGACTTCTGGGTTTTATAGATATAAAATGTTTTCCTCTGCTCTCAGACAGGTGACATTGTATTAATGGGCCAAAGCATGAGAATCTAAGGTATTTCACTGATAATAACTGCAACATGTAATATTAACAGCAAAGATAATTAATGAACAACAATTAGATTAGTCTAATAATAACATCCAGGGATTTTAATATGCAGTTGATAATTGCAGTTTTAGGGACTTTGGTATGATAGAGAGCGTTCATGCCTACTGATGACATGTTCTGGTGAGTGTTAAATAAACTTGCTAACAATGAACAATCTATCAGAGCTCACACTTTATTTCCTGAAGAATATCCAAGGTTACTTCTAAATTCAAGGCAACTTTAGGAACTACCATTCAAATTTCATTCCAACAAAACTGATAAAAATCTCTAGTACCTGTGTTACTATTTTTAATGTGCTGATGTCCACACTAAATTCATCCTGTTGATGTATCCCACATAAATTGCATATTGTGATGTCAAAACATCTCTGATAAGAATGTGTTTTTGGTCACTGTCACATTATGCAGTGAGTCTAACCTCAAAGTCTTGTACTTATGAAGTGTTCCTGTCTCTTACAAGATGATCAACAGCAGTATCCTACAGCTAGTTCAGACATGTTTCTGATGTCAAGTAATATGTGTGACCTACTATTTTTCCCTCAACATTATTTTGTGTGCTGTTATCTGTAAGAATGTGCATACAGTGTAGCGAACACAAATACTTCAGTATTCAGTGTTGGCTTTTCAAACATCAAAATCTCACTGCATAATCTGACGAACTGTGATTCAAAGGTAAGGAATAGCAACAACCAAAATCTTACACTTAAAACCTTTTACTGAATATACCTGAGGAATATGGAATTATTATCTTTTTTTCCACAGTTTTGTAGCAGCTTAACAAAATACTCCATATATCATAGCAAAAATGGCCACATGTGGTTTAAGATGTGCAGCAGAATGACCACAGGCTCTCTTTCTTCATCCCCCTGCACTGTTCAGAGAGGGGAGAAGAGGGTAAAGGAGTTGGGAATAAAGGATATAACATACAAAACACTAGAGATGAAAAATATAGCCATTACTGTGTGATTAGTGTAAAAAATTTTTAAAAGACTTGCTACTTTAGCTAACTTGGAACAAGTCTATGAACTGACAGGTCTTAATAAAAAAACATATCCACTTTTGACAAGGCAAGAGAAGTTACAAAACTGACCTCATCTGAGTTATGGAGAAAACCTGTGATAGATTAGCTATCCACATAGCAGACTGTTGCAGAATATGTCTACCAAACTCCTGGATAAACTAAATAATTCAACAAATTTTATCTGATTTTAGGAAATAATAAATCAAAACCAATAAGTGTTTTTATGACATGCATGTCTCAAGTGATTTAATTTCTCCTGCATCACAGCTCTTTTCTTTGAGTCAAAATAATGTAATGAAATCTTTCAGTTAAATGATGAAACTCCCTAAAATTCCATAACAACATTACAATAAGAAATCTTATTCTTTAGACTGAAAAGCTGTAGGAGAAGGGAATAAAGGTGACCTTGCCCCTGATAAGTAACATCTGTGTTAATTACCCAGTACAGCCTCACCCCTGCTGAGTCACAGCTATATCCAGTGAAGATAAGTGTGATAAAAAGAAAGTGGGTTAGCTAGAGAAGGGATCATCATGTAAAATCACGAATGTGAAGATCATGAAGAAGAAGGATTCCAGGGAGAGAGCATCACTGCTGTGAGGTCAGTCTGGGTCTGCAGTTGGAGCCTGTTGTTGGAACCTGCAGTCACAGTCTAGCCAGGTAAAAGCCTGCAGTCAGATTTCAGCAGGAAATAACCAGCAGTCAGAGGCTGCAGGGGAAACCTGCAGCAGGAGCTTGCTGTAGCCAGAGTCAGTGAATAGTTGGAGTCAGAATGGCTGAGCTGTAAAGAGGAATAAATCAAGACTCTTTTCATGTTGTGAGAAACAAGAAGGCTGTGTCTAGGTTCATTGCTACATTCTAACAAGAGGTCTGCTTCAATGAAAAGTGTGGAACTGTATTCCAGTAACACAGAAGGTGTGAAAATACTTGGTTCTTCATTTGGACCATTAATAAAAAACTATTGAGGTCTACCCCAAACTTCAGCAAAAAGTCTAAGTGCTTCTTGAAAGGCTGAAGAAGACAAGTGTACCTCTTATTTTACAAGAGACGGTCAGATGCTGATAAGAAAATTTTTATCTCTAAAAAGTAGTCTGTTGTGAACATTTAGCTGTTGAAATATGTGGTCTTATTTTCCCGTTTTCCATGGTATCACAATTAATACTCTTGCCTTCTCCAAAATTACCCCTATATAAATAACCTGTACTGTTCTTGCTTTGTTACCATACTGTTGTCTTAGATTTTTATGTTATGTGTGTACACACATGTAAAGGCTTGCTGCAGAATTTTTCTGCAGAATTATCTAAAATAATTAGGTTTGCCATTAACTGGAATATACTGCTGCAAAGCAGAACTGGAATGTGCTTTGGATTTCTTAATTTGAAGTAAGAAATCACTTACTCCCCAAATTACTACAGTAAGTGTATTACTCTAAACATCCTCATCCTAATTAGTGTTTAATGACCTATACCAAGTGATAAAGGTTCAACAGGACACAGGCCCTTTCCTGCCCTTTTACTACAAGACAATTTATAAGGCTCCTTTTATCAATCTAATTGTACATTATCTCTTCAAGAGACTAATCTACCCCACTGGTCCCCAGTCTGGATTAAAATAGAGAATCATACAGAAATGTTAAAAGAGGTGCCATAAATGCCTGAAATAGCAGATCTCTTTTAAAGTGTATTCCAATAAAGAAAATAAATGTAACCATAACCAATGCCACTTGGAACCAATGCCAGTTGGTACCAATGTGGACTAATTGTTTCAGTAATAAGTGAAAAATTAATTAGAGACGAAAAAAAATTTTTTTTCTTCAAATGCAGGAACACTCTGCTCCAGAGTTAGTTCTTAGAAACATATAAGATAAACTTCCTGTTCAACGGATTGGAACTCAAAGGATGATGAATTGCAGCAAAGTGTTGTTGCTGTTTAATCATTGTCCCCAAAACATTACTGACAATGCAAAGGGGAACCCAGTGTTATTAAAATGCATATCTGAAACATGACACACTAATTACCATGAAGATGGTCTACTTCTCCCCATATGTTGTTCATAGTTTTACCTGTGGCTTTAAAAAGAAAGCAACAGAGAAACAAGCAATTTCAATGCTGGTTAGAGCTTGCTCTTAGCTGTGCAATGTTAAATTAGACAGTCGTCTGCATTCCAAGTAAATGAAGCAGTCCTACTCTGCCCAGGGTGCCTGGATAATGATCGCACACTAAAGGTTATGGAATTAATGGATAAGAAAAAGAAAATAAATTTCATCTCTGTGCTACCTGTGTACACCGAATGTCTGCTTATCAATGTTGTAAACAGAAAAACCTGTTTGATTCTATGATTATGTTTCTTGAAGTTTATTGTTGAAAAATAACAACTGTTTTGAAAGAAGAAGGCATAGCTGCACACAAATCCTTGTTCTCCTGCATCCCAATGAGTATTTTATGCCCTTTCAGTAAGAAACAAAGAATGATTTGGGTTGGAAGGGATCTTAAAGATTATCTAATTTTACATCATCCCCCACTAGACCAGGTTGTTCAGGGCCCCATGTAACCTGTACTTGAAAACTTCAGGAATGGGGCATCCACAGCTTTATTGTTTCACTGTCTCACCTACCTCACAGTAAAGATTTTTTTTCCTAATGTCTAATCTAAACCTATGCTTAACTTAAAGTCACCCCCCCTTCTCATATCAGTACATACCCTTGTAAGAAGTCTCACTCCAGCCTTCTTATAGGCTGCTTGTAGATGCTGGCAGGCTGCAATAAAGTCACCCTTCTCTTCTCCGGGCATAAAAACCTTAACTCCTACTTTCTTGGCCTCTCCTCACAGGAGAGGTGTTCCAGGCCTGTGATCGACTTGGCAAGCTCCTCTGGACTTGCTCCAAGTCCACTTGTTGGACCCCAGAGCTGGATGCAGCACTGCAGGTGGGGTCTCAGAATCTCCTCTCTGGCCCTGCTGCCCACCTTGCTTTGGATACGGCCCAGGACACCTTTGGCTTTCTGGGTTGCAAACGCACAGTGCTGGGTCATGTCCAGCCTCACATCCACCAGCACCCTCAATCCTTTTTAGCAGAAAAAAGTTAATTATACTGTGAATTGTCATTTAAATCATCCTAACCCCAAGAGGCACAACTCTGACCTTTTCTGAAATTCTTGGGCCTTACATGCCTCCTCAGCTACTGACACTGGAGTAAATTATATGTTGAAAGGCAATTCTTGTCTTACCAAACTTTGCAGACAAAAGGAAGGCATTTTGTAGGGAAAAAAAACACAACAGAATATTGTTTGTATGTACATTTTCTGAATCCTTTTCAGCAGTATTAAAAGCAGCATTATTTTAATTTTTGTTATTCCTTTTAGTCTTGGGCTGCTATTACATAGGAGAGACCCACCACTGTGAATTTCTTACAAAAACTGCAAATTTACACAGTTGCTCCCATTGAAGACTCAAAGAGCAAGATGCAGTTGGTAGGTCTTTTAATGAAGTGTGAACTTCAGCTGATTATTTATTTCATTAAGAGATAGGAAAAACAGTCGATAAGAACTTTTTACCTACAAGGTTCATCATTAGAGAGCAAAGTCACAATCTTTTTCTCAATATTTGCTTGGGTCTCTGACAGTTTAACTTATCATGCATGAAGTGATGTATTCAAGAAAATCAGCATCAAAATTTCCATTTCATTTCAGTGAGAAAACAGAGTTCAGTTTTTTTTAATGCTTGGGCTTCTCTGTAGGGTTTAAAGTTGGAAGCTATTTGAAATTCAGAGTCTTTTGTAGCTTCCAAAGCGACCAACGCTAAATGCTGTCAAATCATTATCTATTAGAAGCTTTACTTAATTTTGAAAAAAATTCCTTTATCTATATTTTTTGCATGGCTGAAGTTAATTTCACTTACATCATCCTTATTTTTATACCTAACAAAATGTAATCCAATGGCAGGTCTAATTTTTCAAATATGAAGAAAAATGATACCTTTCCGAATATGTTTTCTGCAGTGGGTAGACTTTTATAATTCATAGAAAATAAATTTATTTGAGCTAACAAATTATTTTTTAACTTTTTATCATTTTATAAATTCCTTTTCAGGCTTTTCAGGTGACTTGTATTTTTTATTCTAAAGTGTATATTTAGCTGCTAATTCCATTGGCAAAAATTACCTCTTCCATGTAATAGAATTATAAGTAAAACATAAAATATAGAAAGATTTTAAGCAGACTTTGATCCAGTTAGAGATATAAACATTGCCTGAATCATATAGGCTTGAGGTGTACATCCAAAAAGGAAACAAGGATAATTAATTACAAGTCGTATTTCATTTGCTGTCTGCAATTAAAATCTGAATGAGATCCAAAGCATTTGGCTGAACATTCAGTGCTTGGCTTCAGC
Source organism: Cisticola juncidis (assembly GCA_013400215.1). NCBI lineage: Eukaryota > Metazoa > Chordata > Aves > Passeriformes > Cisticolidae > Cisticola > Cisticola juncidis. The sequence goes on along the minus strand of VXBR01007323.1, from coordinate 712,525 downwards.
CACATTATAGCAAAGCATGGTTTCCAGATCCATGGAAGTGTGAGATACCTCCTGGTAAGTGACATTCAGAGCAATGGTGTATCATTACTAAACTGGCAGCAAAAAGATGTCTCTGCACTCAATACATACATTTGAAAACCTGTGCTTGACTTTGTTTTGGGATCCAGAGCACAGAGGTTTATGTTTTTTTTTTTTTTTGAAGACGAACATTTTCCTTTAATTTACAGAAGAGGGATTTCTACCTACATAACAGTGTGTTGATTTAGCTACTCTGCCAGAAGTTGTCATTTCTGTAAGTGTTCCCTGGGCATCTTCAGAAACAAAAGAACATGTTGAAAAATAGAGAGTGACATTTTAAAACCTATAGTCAGTGTTCCACACACAACTCTTTTTCTGGTTTTTTGGGGTTTTTTTCTTTTATCTTTCTTTCTCTTTGCCTCTTATACTATTAAATAAAATATATCAAGTTTTTTGGCATCAACATCTTACCTTGTTGAGTTTTAATCATGTTTTTTTGGGTATATTTCAAAGTTTTCTAGGTCTGATATCTTTTATTCCCAGATGCTTATTTTCCTTTGCTCTTCTGTATTTAAACTGGTTCATAACACTCCTGAGTCCCAGGGATAAATTTCCAGAGTACTGGAATCTAAATGATACTTTAGTATTTATGAGAATCTGAAGAAGTACTTCAGAAACACAACCAGTCTCTATCAATAAAAAATGTTACAAATTGTCTAGAATTTTGAACATATTGGATATGTAAGATTAATTCTACCAATCTGAAAATGTACCAAGGATTCATTCTTTATGTTTCATTTGGAATGTAGCTACACTTTCCACTGATATCTGGATGGCTTCTTTATCTTTTAGTTAAAATATTATCTCCTAATGCTATCATCTTTGATGTGTCTAGCTATCGTGGAAAACTGTTGTGAAAATGCCAAATGGAAAATTACCACATCAAAAAGAGTATCTTCCAGTGTCAGGAAGCATCCCAGACCCCATCACTTTGCCTTATTATAACAGTACTTGTGTCACCATATAAGGTACGAAGCAAGATTAGAGCCGTCAGGTCTGGCAGAGTAACACGTCATCTCTGCCGAAGAGCGCTTACAGCATAATTAAGGAACAAATGCAACAGTTCACTGTAATGGAAAAGGAGAAATGGAAACCACAAGGAGCACATCAGTCTTTTAATTTCAGTGGTTTTATGTGGCTGATCAGGTGTTGAGCTGACAAGATGTCAGCTATCTAAAAGCTGTGGGGAAGGAGTGGCCACAGTAAGGCAAAGCACTCCTCCCAAAACCAGGCTAGAAGTTTTTGTAATGATAGAGCCTGTTGGTTCCTGCCCATTGACAGAGTGTTTGCTGGTAGTTCTGGAAACAAGAATGGGGTAATGAGTATAAATGTAATGCAGTTTCTGTTAGTAGCACAGTCTCTACTGATAAAACTACAGCATTACATCTTAGCAGTAACAGTGAGCAGTACCAGATGGATTCAAAGACGAAATGATTGCAATATTTTAGAAAGGTCAACAACTAGGTAACTGAGGATTTTTAGCAAGAATGTAACTATATGAAAGTGGAATTATACTTTGTTCTCATAACTTAATGATGAAAATAATAATCCCTTTATAAATCTTGAGAGCACATACTGATGTGCATACCACAATTGATAGTGGGGCTTTATTAGAATAACTTGTCCCAAGAAGAGCTTAACTCATGTCAGAAATTTTTTCTTATGACCATTTTCTAAATAGTTTTTTATATTTGCCTTTTTAAAAGTTTTTGTTCATTTGAAACATACCACTTGAACCAGCACAGTGTAAACCAGGAGGCCATGAAATATGATTTAACATGCCTTCTGACAGATATAACAATGTTAAGTTGAAATCAAAAAAGTTGGCCTACAGCTTTGTAGAATATGAATAACTATTTCCAGTTGGAACTTTGGATTTTTTTCTTTAGACTTCTCAGGATATAATTTATCTCATAAGGAAGAAATCAGTGCAAACATTAGCTACAGAAGGAGATGATTGCTTAGTTTGAGGTGTTAATGAGAAATTAAAATAAAAAAAAAATTTGCGCTTCTGGGTAATTTCTTTAGGACGAAAATAACATTCTAATGATATCTGAAAAGCTTTTTCATCTTAACTGTGAAATACAATCAGTTTGTCAAAACCCAGAGGTAGATATTGAAGTTTGACTCCAAGTTATGAGTGAAGGCATTATTTTACTCTGAACTGAGAATTTTATAGTGTTAATTAGAGAGCTATGGAAGAGGTGTGATATGCTGAATTAATTGATGAATTGCTTGTTTGATTAAATTATGATTAAACAGATTTATTTTTATTTCATAATCCATAAATGATTAATTACTCCAAAACTAATTCTGTAATTACACATACAGTAAATGAAGATATTAATATTTAATTAACTAAGGTCCTAACTACAGCACTTTAGGCTCTGTTCATTAAGGAAAAACTACAGTAACTATGCTGGCTTAACCCTTACTTTCACTGAACATCAGTAAAATGGAATAACTGTGTATCAAGAATTAGGCTCATTAGTGAAAGGGCTTCAGGTTTATCTTTTTTTCTCCAAGAAGAGACTTCTGGGTGTATGTTTTTACTTGTTGCAAATTATACCTGTATCTGTACTCATGAATGTTTACTGATTTCTGTCACACAAAATTCTGTTGCTCAGCACGTTAAATAGCTGTTGGGTCTAATTAGTCTTGGCCATGACTCCAAAATTGCATTATGATTTTATTGCATCTATCTTTTGTTGAGTAAAGCTAAAACAAGGTCATTTTGGAGATTGAGAACTGTGATTTCATATAAGTTCAAAGAAAATTAACTGAAGGTGTAAAAATTCCTTCAAACTTTTTTGAATCCCCATTCTTGTTAGTCAGAAATAAGGGTGTAGAGAGAAGTCAGTGCTTCATGCAAATGAAAACCTGCCAACAAGTTCTAGTTTAAGCTAATGAATTTGGGATGTAGAATGCAAAGCTGTGATTTCTGCATATTCATAAAAAACAGAGAGGTTGATCAAATGTATCACAGTAGTGAGGATTGCTTTTCAATGCTTCCAAAGACAAGAACCATAATTTTAACCACCTCAAATGCACATATACTTATTCACACAATTTAGACAACAACAAGGAGGAACTGGAGTTCTGAGACCAGTCTGGAAGTTATAATATCAAAAGATTTATTAGAAATTCACTTGACTCAAGGACCACAATGAATGCCTACAAATCCAAAATGTTGTACCATGTATGATCTACTATGAAGAACATAATCTCCATACAATGGTTTGAAGTTACACTGATGATCTCTTTGGATCAACAAATATTGACCCAGTTTGTCTAAAGAAAGAAAGTCAGCAGAACTAAATATTAGACAAGTAACCACCTGGAATAAGTGAAGCTGCAGTACTTTTTGCGTGAAACATATGCAGAGTGAATTTAAAATTGTTCTTACTGACTTTGCATGGCTTTATTCCTCAGAAACCACAAAGTATATGGTTTTATTCTTAGATTACTAAAGACAAAAAGTATAGTTGCGAAAAAAAAAAGGTAGGTATTTCTAATAAAATAATTGTTCTTGTGCAGTAAACCCCATAAAAATTCAAACTCTAACTCTTCAGCACGGCAGCATTTTTGTATAAGGTTGTTGTCATTGTCACAGCTGCAGAATACAGTTTGAATTTAACACTGTGAGTCTTATAATAAAATCATGACTTAACAAGACTTTATTTCTATTATCATTGGAAATAACAGCATAGTCACAACCAAGCAAAATCATGTATGCTCTGAGATCTCAGAGCAAGTTTAAAATTATCTCTGTCAATGATCCATATGTGATCATGAGTTCAAGGATCCATAAAAAGCCTTCAGCAACTGTATTTTTACAATTGTTAAACTATTTCTTACTAATGGGTAATTTCTATTCTGAACTCAGACACATTTGTTGTGAAAACTCTGGCATATGAAATTTAGTAGCCCATGGAGAACTATTTTTCCCCAGCTGAGCTAGAAAACAAAGATATGAAACAATATTAACCAAACAAAAATTAGTTTTGTCGTAAGATTACAATTGCCATCATAACATTTCCAAGCTCGACAACTAAATATATAAAATTGTGTCTTCCTCATCACATTATCATAAACTAAATTGACCATGAGTAGCAGCAACATCATGCAATTGATTATGGCAATGTATATTTTCATTTTGCTTTAGAATTCTAAAAGAAAAAAAGAAATTGAGGAATTGAAGCTGTCAACTATTCTTGTGTTAATATTTCAATTTCAGCACTTATATTTCAAATACATAACTATATGGTTATACATTTAAAAAGTTTTACAACATTCGACTGACTCTGAAACAGAAAAAAACTTTTCTCTTTGGCAGGCTGCAATGAAGAGTAATTTTTGGAATTACTCTTGGGGGTCTTGGAGGTCCTGAACTCAAAGTACATTTGCAGCAGTTACAAGATGATTCAGAGAGAGCCTTACTGATGACGTGACTTGAATTAATGTTTAAATAATGCATTATTTACATTTGTACTGCTGTTTTCATTGTTGATTCTTTATACAACTCTTCACTTAATTCTTTTTAAGAGTATACACCCATATTAGGTTCCAACTTACAAATGGCATCTTTGAGAATATAACAAAAATAACATAGAAATTCAGTACTGAAATTCTTATAGTTCTGTGTGCAGTTTCTAACTGGAACAATGTAGATTCTTAGGAGAGAGTATAAGAATAAGACATGTGTAGTGGTGTTTTCCCAAATGCTTGCAATGTCCCGGTGTACAATGATTTGTGGCTCAAGGTCTTCCTGACTCATATGTGATTTCTTTCTTCTTTATAGACCTCAAAGGATTTTTCTTCAAAAATCTGTCCAAATCTTCTTTTGAACACACGTAAACTTAGAGCACTCAAAATGTCCTCTGGCAAACAGTTCAATAGCTAAGTGTTTCCTTTTATTTGTTCTGAATCTGGCACTCTGGATCTTTGACTAGGAAAGAAAGTAAACATTCTCCATTACTCTCAAAATATTAGGCTTCTATTCTTTTGCTTCTGTAGGTTGCAGATGAAAAAGCCCCAGAATAGACTCACTGCTATTAGCGCTATTATGTCCTTCATCACTTTACCTCCAGAGTAAATGCATCAAATAAAACCAAAATATTTCCTCTCATTTTCAGCCAGGAACATTGTGTCACAAAAGGGGAAAAATCCAGTTTTAGCCTACTTGCATTTTAAATGAATTCTCCTTGCTGTAGTCCACTGATATGGAAATACGGAAATGTGTCTATTCACTTTTCCTTTCTCTAGGATGTCCTACTACATGTTACTAAACGTAAAAA